>QLOM01000643.1:0-20275 GCA_003313785.1 Termitomyces sp. MG148
AGAAGTATGGGATTAGAGGTATTACTATCTCACCGTACAATTCACCAGCCAATGGACGCATTGAACAACCTCATTGGGATGTTAGACAAGCCTTATTCAAAGCTTGTGAGGATCGCACCAAATGGTTCTGGTTCTTTTACCATATAATGTGGAGTGACCGCATAACCATAAGACAGCGATTTGGGTGCTCACTGTACTTCATGGTCACCGGTGCCCACCCTACTCTTCCGTTGGACTTAGTAGAAGCCACCTGGTTAGTTGAGCTGCCCGAAGGGCCACTAACAACAGAAGAGTTGATTGGGTATCGTGCAAAGGCGTTAGCCAAGCACTACCAGCATGTGGAAGAAATGAGACAGCGAGTTGGCAAGGACAAGCTCCAGTGGGCCTTGAAATTTGCAGAAGAGCATAAAAGTTCAATTAAAAATTACAAATTCAAACCATTGGACCTGGTCTTAGTCAAAAATATGATTACTGAAAGCTTGTTTAGTGCTAAAATGTTACCACGATTCCATGGACCCATGGTTGTAGTCGCTAAGACACAAGGTGGTAATTACATTGTGGCAGAGCTGGATGGTTCAGTTTGGCAAGCACGGGTGGCAGCGTTTCGAGTTATACCTTACAAGGCTCGCAAGCGGCTGAAATTATCACAAAGTTTAGAAAAATGGGTAGATATTACCCCCGACAAGCTAAGAGAGCTAAGGGAGGAACTACACAAACCCACGGAACTAGTCACCAAGGACATCTCATTTGACACAATAAGGCTCCATGAGCCAACTGACAATGAGTTGGGCCTGCCGCAAGAGAAATGACGGTTGATACTCTCATATTCAGTTGTGCGTCAAACGCTGGCAGCAGTCTTGAATTTATGGCAACAAACCAGGGAACGTTGGCATGCGGTGCCAACGTGGGGGTTCGAAACCCCAGGAAGGAAGAAAAAGAGTGCAAAAGGAACCGGCGAAACTCAAAAAGTTTGTTTAACAATAAAAATAAACTTAAAAGAGACTCAAAGTCGGAGAAAAAGGACATTAGATTGAGGTACTCGACAATTAGGAAAGGGGACTATATAAAAAGTATGGGGTCTGGCACGGAAAGCTACGCTGACGAGCTAAGACAGAGGCAAAGTCGATGCTTACACAGTGGCTGCCGCCGGTATATCCACGGCGCTTTCAGATTCAGCGGGAAAGGCATCTTGAAATTCCACGTCGGAATCGCCACCGTTAGACTAAGGTACTAAGTAAGCAACGAGCGAGGTAAAAAGAGTGAAGAGACGAACCGAGAGAGAAACCTGGAGAGCATGGAGAAGTGAGCCAGCCTGCTCGACCTCCGAGGAACCCAGAGCCTTATCCAAACGAGCGCGGCGCTCCGAAATAAGCTTGAAAGTCTGGAGTACCACATCGAGCTGATAAAGCTGCTGTTGAGCAGCCAAGTCAACAGCGTCGCGATGCTTTTGAAGGTCCACGTGAGGAACGGTGTCAGCGTCATCAGACAGCTGAACAGCCTCCAGGACATGGTCGACCTCGGAAAGTAACGCCAGAGCCGCATCACTACCCGGGATATGGTGTACTGAGAAGGAGAGAAGACCGCATAAATAATAAAAAGAAAAAGAAATGCACGATGACACGTACCGGCGGCAGGGGAAACCTTGAGCTTCTTGAGTTTGGGGCAGCCGTTGGGCTCGGTCTGCAAACATTCGGCAGAAAACGTCAGTGCGTCCAAACGAAGGGACACGGCGTTGAGCCTAGTAGCTGGGACTCACGTTAGCCTTGCGTTTGGAAGGGGAAGGAGGAGACAGACCGAGCATCGCGAGGTCCTTATCCTTAGCGCGCTAAAAGAGAGAATAATAAAAAGGAATTGTTAAGAAGAAAAAGGGGAAAAGACTTACTGCAGCGGCCTCACGACGACGAGCATCGCAACGATGCGAGTCGATGGTGAGAATAGCGTCCGCGAAGGTAAAGAAAGCCTTGACGTCAGCCGAGTCTTCGACAACGCGGCGGTCCAAGAGAGGAAGGGTAGCCGAAAGAGTCTCGGCGAGACCTTTTTGATCCGTTATCCGGTCGAAATCGGCCTGATCAGCGAAGTGCTGGTGGTAGAAGGAAGTAAGATAAGCTAAGAAAAGGAAGAGAAAAAGACGTACCAGCTGAGTGGTGCCCAAGAAACGCGCTCGATCTCCACCGGACCCAGGAAAGGCTCTAGCAGTTCCACAAATACCCATAATTGCCGAAGCAAACTGAGGGTATTTGAGGACTGCAACAATGGCCTGCTTCGCGTCGCGCTTGACCGACTGGCGAAGGAGAAGCGAGTGGTCGACAGGCACTAGGCCAGCTGGACGAGCGGTGGCCTGACGAGGAGCTGTGGGAACACGTTGAGTGTTGCGAGGAGGCATGAGAGAGAAAGAAAAGGAATGTAGGAAGGCGCGATTATAAGGCTGATCGAGCCGAGGCTAAAAGAAATTTATTTTTTTTGAAAAAGAAAAAGAAAAAGACTTTAGCCGAGGACGCGAAAAGACGATCGAAATAAAAACTTGCCGAAGTACCGTTGGATGACTGAGGGCAGTCAGTATTTAGTGTGGGGGAGGTGATACGGTGGTCTCACAATAGAGACCAATCAGAGTAAGAGAAAAAGTCCAATATACCCTCTGCGGCCGAAAACTGTAAGCCACGCGCCAAAAACGGTAGGCGCAAAGGACTTACTCTGACCGTATCCAATCCCAATGCAAAGTACGAAACGTGCCGTCCGCAGCAGCGAGAACAAGCAAAGGAAAGGTTGTCGAGGCTGATCAGGAAGGATCACGGCTGACCAGGCCACGATAGCCGAGGCAGGTGGCAGTGCTGGAGAAAGCCGATCATGGCATGACGGCCGAGGGCAATCTCATCAAATCAGATGACAGAGATCCGACATCAGTGGCTATACGCTCAGCCACCCAGCCGAGATCAGCCATCAAGCTTCAAAGTAAAATCGACGCACTACTACTCTCCTCCCTCCACCGCGATACGCCAACATACGAGCCCGCCCAGCAGAGCAACAACACCGGCCGCGACCGCGAATGATGGATAGGGAGTAGGAAGGGAGGGACTCGGGAGGAATAGGCAGAGGAAAAGCTGGCTAAACGCATAGCCTAGCCCACGACCCGAGCCCCGAGCCACGTAGCCGGTTCCGGGCTTGGCAGCACACCGGGAACACACGCGTACCAAGGATGGTCCGTGCGCAGGACGACGGGTATAAAAAGAGAGGGATTTCGAGGGGAAAAGCAAGCAATCAGCGTGCCACGGCTCAGAATCCCCAGGGAGCGGATATCTTAGGCCCACGAGCGCCAGCATTGACTTCGGGTCATATTTTAATATATTTTATTTTTGAACCCAAATTAAGTTAAGAATTTTATTTAAATTCTGAAACTATTTTAAATCAATAAAAAAATTATTACCGTCGGTTCTACTGAAAGTGCGCGCGCGTGTCATTAAGCCCCACGAACTTGCGAAAGAAGTAAAATAAAATTAAGTCCGACCTAGTGTCACATCGACTAATTTTAATTAAACCAATTTCGCATCAATACCTAACCAGACTACATAAAAAATGGAACCCAAACACCCCAGAAGAGACTAGGACAATAGGAGAAAACGAACAGCTGTGGCTACAGGATGACAAGAGAATCCTATTTGACCTAAATATACAAATGAAAGGCCCCATAAGGGAAGGTTTTAGAATATTCACAGAACAACCAGGTGAAACAGAAGAAGATATAGATTATAATTGAGCACCAGGAGAAAACCAAACCCTAACAGAAATCTACACAGATGGAGCGTGCATAAGGGATGCCAGAGGACATGCGGCCGCAGGTGCAGGAATATGGTTTAAACATAACGACCCAAGGAACAAGGCAGTAAGACTACCACAATATATATCGCAAACTAACAATGCGGGGGAAACAGTAGCCATCCTAGAAGCGGTACGATCAGTACCAGATGAACAATCAGTCCTAATAAAAAGTGACTCACAATTAACGATAGACAACATAACAAACCTACTAGCACGGCGCGAAGACGAAGGATGGATAGGGGCAGCAAACAGAGATATATTGCGGCCCCTGGTAGCACTACTACGCGAGAGAAAAGGTTTAACAATCCTGGAGAAAGTTAAGGGGCACACAGGGGTAATAGGAAATGAAGAGGCAGACCACCTCGCTGACCAGGGGGCAAGGAAAAACACCCCGGACGAAATAGATCTTCACATTAGGAAAGGATATGACCTAACAGGTGCAAAACTAGCCAAATTAACACAGGCTTTAGCCTACAGGGGAATTCTGGAAACCAAATCAACGAATTTCCGGAGAGGTACAGCGATTAACCTCGAGATGACCCGATGGGCAATAAAGGAGAAGTATGGCTCTCAACCACCGGACGGAGTGATCTGGAAAGCTCTAAGAGATAAAGTCTTATCGAAAGAAATAAGAAATTTTTTATGGAAAGCGATGCACAACCTGTACAAGATTGGAAAGTACTGGGAAAATATACCTAACTACGAAAACAGAGCTATATGCCCAATATGTAAAGAGGAAGAGTCAATGACCCACATATTAACAGAGTGTGAAGTATCAGGACAATCCCATGTCTGGGCCTATGTAGAAGCGCTATACGAGAAAAGGAAAATGCCATTCACGAAACCCTCCATCGGTGACATACTGGGATGCACTGTTGCCGAAGGTAACAAGAGGGAGAATGCAGGGGAAAGAAGGTTCCAAGCAATAATAGTCTCAGAAGCAGCCCACACAATATGGAAAATAAGGTGCGAGTGGAGAATTAAAAGGGAGGCAGACCCGGAACGTATACCTTCAAAGCAAGAAATACAAAGGAGATTAAAGACCGCCTTAGAAAGGAAAATAAAGCTAGACTGCCTAGCCACAGATGCAGCAAGATTTGGACGGAAGGCGGTTGAACCCAGTCTAGTAAATAGCACATGGAAGCATCTCTTGCAAGCAGGATCTACACCGATTAGGTCATGGAGGAAGATAGCCACAGTTTTAGTGGGTATTGGGTAAACCGAGTCCCACACTTAGTGCGTAAAGGCATTTCCGACGGGGTGGATACCACGATGATGGTGTGAGCATATTATATATACCTGAGCAGGTTCCCTGCACTTGTCCTGGCCAGTAGAGGCTGACAACAATGCGCTGCTGGTACGCCAAGACACCACCAAAAAAAAAAAAAAAAAAAAAAAAAAAAAAAAAAAAAAACATCATGCAAGGGATTGGAAGAGGAATCATGTGGTTCCTTGTAACCCGAGCTACCGATAGAAGCATAGATCCACGCTATTAGAGTCTTAGGCAAATCCTAGTTTTGCGAAAGCTACTAGCACATCGCAGTCCTGCATAGTTTCAGGCATGTAAAATGTTTATTGACGCAGACAGAAGCAAGTCCTCGCGGTACACGCATCCATTGGGCAAAGAGAAAGCATGAAAGCAGTGTGATAACAGCGTGGGTAACAGTGTTGTCACATGAAGCTAGAGTCTTCACGCAATCGAGAGAACTGTTGTAAGTCCTATAATTGGGAAGAACTAACTATCTACAATGAGAGGTGCTCCTTTATATAGTCTCGGTAATGGTAGTACCCGGTAGTGGAGATAATCAGTTAGAATAATCACAAGTAAGCGGTCACAAAAGTAATGGGTAACGGTGATGATGGGTCACTGTCGTTACATACGCCCTCCAGGTATCAGGAAGAAGTGAGAGATACCTCAATATGAACGGTGCTGAGGGGTGTGTGGAAGAATCATAAAGGGTGAACGAGTGAAGCGAAAGTGTAAAAATAAAATTAAAGAGTTGGTTGCTAGGCTCGAACTTGAAGCCTTGAGCTTTTACTTGGGTTGGTGAATGAGTGACGTAACTAGGCGCTGGCGACGGCGTCCAGGAATGCAGCGTCGAGGGTCATGTCTTCTAGACCGGCAAGCACGTCAGCGGGTGAGGGGGTGTGAGAGCCCGACTGGGTGGTGTTGGGCCTGCCAAAAGCAGGAAGGGTGAAGCCGTCGGGGTTGGCGTCAGCAAGGCGACGCCTCCGGGTCTCTCGAATGGCATGGTGGGTTTCCGAGTGAGCCTGGTTGCGCATGGCCTCCCGGTGAGGACGGAGTAAGGCATTCTTCATGCTGGCCCAGGCCTCGTTGTTGATGTCGCCGTTTTGATTGATGATGCCGAACATGCGGAACTCGGCATAGCGCTCGTTGAGGATGGGGAAGGTGAGGATGGTGCGGGGGATGGCGAAACTATCGTGATTCCAATCGCTGGTTACAGCGTCGCGGGTGATGAATTCGCAGGGGTTACCGCCCTTGGAAGAATTATAAGTCTGGGCAAAGATTTCGTACAAATCGAG
Organism: Termitomyces sp. MG148; assembly: GCA_003313785.1. Lineage (NCBI taxonomy): Eukaryota > Fungi > Basidiomycota > Agaricomycetes > Agaricales > Lyophyllaceae > Termitomyces > Termitomyces sp. MG148. The sequence goes on from QLOM01000643.1 coordinate 6,358, forward strand.
TTCCCTTACTTGGTCATATTGGAGCCAAGTTTTATCCCCTGCTCTCCATAATACTTCAAAGATCGCGTCGGTTTTCGACCCTGCGTGGCTCACGATCTTATCAGCAGCCTATTCTGGTTCATGATCGAACCCGTTTTCTGATACTATTTGAGAATAGAGTCTGCCAGGAAATCTTCTATCATCATTAGGGTGGTGTATCCTCATGAGTGAGGCGTGAAAGGAATTATAGATGCCCCTCTGTTTCATGTGAGCGGGAAGTTGGACACAGAAGGAGTGATTACCAAAGTCCTTCAAAATCAAATAGGGACCCACAAACTTAGGAATCAGCTTACGTGCCAGACCCTTGGGAAAGGTCATGTTTTCCGTCGACACGTATACGAAGTCTCCCTCTTTGAAAGGTACGGGGATTCGTCTCCTGTTTGCGTTTCTTGTCTGTTTGACACGGGCTGCCAAAACGCTGTCATGTGCAGCCATTATCGCGGTTCTCAGGCGTTGTGCAAATACGCGTACGCCAGGGTACTCATTCTTACTCGCAGGGTTCCAGTTCATCATCCTGGGTAGTCTTCCATAGTTTAGGAAGAAAGGTGAGTACCCAGTGCTTGCTGACCGGGCGCTATTGATGGCGAACTCGATGGCAGGTAGCTTTGAGACCCAATCCTTCTGGTTTGGGCTCACGCACTGTCTAATCATTTGGGTGACAGTTCTGTTTGCTCGTTCCGTGGCTCCATCAGTTTCCGGATGATACGAACTAGACATTTTGAGCTGTGTACCAATTAGCTCATGTAAGTGGGACCAGAAAATGCTTGTGAAATATGAGTCACGGTCACTGACTATGGCTTTTGGTAGGCCATGCAGCTTGTAAACTTCCGCAAATATTAGTTCAGCAATGTTCCTTGCCGTGTAATTTGTTCAGCTGGGAATTAAATGGACCATAGCAGTTAAGTGGTCAATTACTACCGTTAATGAATTATACGTGGCGTTACGATCTTTAGATTCTGGTAGTGGGCCTACAAAATCAATCCCCACTACTTCCCAAGGTTGGGTTGGAACCGGTAGGGGATTTAGTAAGCCGTACGGTTTGTGATTTGTTGGTTTGCTGCGTGTGCATATGACGCATGATTTGCAGAATGCGTGTACGTCTGAGCTCATGTTCTTCCACCATACATGTTCTCGTAAGTAAGTTAATGTTTTCCTAGCACTTAGATGCGCTAACAAGGTGTGTGCTTCAGATATTATAACTTCTCGTATTTTCCTGCCTGCAGCTTTGACATCTGGGATACATAGCATCTTTCTGCCGTTTGCGATTAGGTAAAGTAAATCATCTTCGGTACGTTCGAAGTTCTTGTATTCTCAAGGACTATCGATGATTGGTGCTAATAAGGGATCATCTTTGTACTTGCCTCGTATGGTTTCGAGCAAGTTGATTGGCTCACGCCCTCCAGCCATCAGCTCAGTTAAAGATACTGGGTTGCTTATCTCGGCTATCTGTTGTAGCCTTTGCGAACGTTCTGACAATTCCTGCTCACATATGTGCTCCACTTCATCGATCGTGTCATTAATCGTCTTATCTGATTTCTCAGATTGTTGTGTTAGAATGTTCTTTTTTCTTTGTGCAGGGATTTGGATGGTGAGTCTTTCCCAGGTACACTCACCCTCCTTTCGTTGCTGAGGTTTAGGTCCCTTCAGCACGAAATGCTTGACCATTCTGGCTGCGAATTCCTTAGATGTCTCTGGCCTCCCGGTCTCAGCTGGTGGGATCACCTTGCGTGTGCAATTACTTTGCGTGGTCGCGTTATCCTCTCGGGTAGAAGTATCTGCAGGTTCCTGGCCCGATCGTGGATCGGTCTCGCTTAGTTCCAAGCGACCCTGGGGATCGTCGATGGTACCGAGCTTGTCCCTGCCTTCCTCTTCCATGGAGGGATCTTTATCTGTCAGTGTCGTACCTTTGCCCTCCATTCCAACCAATACTGGCATGGAGATGAGGTGGTTGTCCAGTGAATCGTTGTTGATCATGTTGTGATATGTGTATTCTCCACGAGCGCGTACCGTGCCAGGTCTATCATATGCATATAGCCGGGACAATGAGTCGGACAATATGTTCTCAACCCCTGGGACATAGACAACATTGAAGTCAAATTCCGAAATCTTCTCAAGCCATCTGGCCTGGCGTCCTGAGAGGTTCTTTTGATTTAATAGGTGAATCAAACCCTTATGGTCAGTATACCAGGTAAACTTAGTTCCCTGCAGGATATCGCGATATCGCAGCATTGTTTCTACTCCGGCCAGCATCTCTATCTCATGGATGGGATAGTTTTGTTGTGCGGAGTTAAGCATAGCTGAGTAGAATGCCGCAACTTTAGCATTTCGCCAGTCTTCCCCTTGACTGATTACTCCAGCTATTCCAGTCCCACATCCATCTGTCACTACATTTACTGGTGCAGCGTCCTTACCATAATCAAGTGGTTTACGATGATGATCTTGGCAAGCCACTGCCAGTCGCTTTATGTCTTCAAAGGCGCGTTGATGTGTGTACTCCCAACGAAACGGTACTGTGTCCCCGGTTAGGCTATGTAGTATTCCCATAGGGATCCTGACTCGGTCGATGTCATCAGCGAGGTATCTGGCAGCGCCTAGGAATCCTCGAAGTAAGTCTCGATTTGTGGGCGTTTTCCAGCGTGCTAACGCATCTACCTTATCTGGGTCCATTCTGATGCCATTGTCATCCACAATGTGGCCCAGAACCTTCATCTCGGTGCATAGGAATTGAAGTTTGTCTGCTCCAAGGTATAGTTTCTCTTGTTTTAGTATATCAATGACTATTTTGACATGTTCAATATGTTCCTTAAGGTTCTGAGAGTATATAATAATATCATCAAGGTAAACATCCATGAATCGACCGATGTAGGCCGAAAAAATGTGATTCATTAGGGCTTGGTAGGTAGCCGGAGCATTACAATCTCCTTGTTGTACGACATTGCTAATCATATTCCCATCTGGCGTAGTTACCGCGGTGCGATTGACGTGTTCTGGGACGACACAAATTTGCTCATAAGCGTCTTTTCCGTCCAGAATTGATCGGTAATTACCTTTAGCCACCCTTCTCAGTATGCCGTCAATGTCTGGCAGGGGAGAGGAGCGCTTGATCGTATTGGCATTTCGCGCTTGTAAATCGAACACCGTGCAGAGGCGGGGTGGCTCCCCAGGTTTGTGAGGTTTTGGGATCAGCATCATCGGTACTGTGTTTCCATTGCTGGTGATCTTCCAACATCCATTCCTGATGTAGGCATCCCGCTTCTCCACCCACTGGGATCTCATTGCTTCGGGACAGCAAGACAGTCTCCACAGGTATATCCTGTTAGGGTCAATCAAATCAATGGTGTGATTAATCGCCCTCAGAGGGGGCAGAGGTGTGTCACTCGCCAATTTGCAAATTGGGTCCGCATATTGACGTAGTTCATTGCATATATCCTCCAGGTCTTGATTGTATAACTCCATTGATCAAGAAGCCAATTGCGTCACGCCAGATCCCTCGAGCGGCAGGGACTTGTTTGACCCAATAATAACGCGGGGCGGGTTTATTCCGAAGGTGACACGATGCTGAAATAGGAATGGAGTACCGAGGATGAGGTCGTAACCTGAAAGATTGATGACATCAAAATATCGGTCCTCCGAGATGGACTGATACTCGAATTTGGCGGTGGCGCCAAAATTGATGCGTGATCTCGAGCCTTGCATGGCTAATTGAACAGGCACCGGAGACGCCAGTTCCCTCTTCCTTATTCCTAGCTGCTGTGCCAATGTGCTTGACATAAAGTCCCCTAAGGACCCCAAATCCACTAACACGTGTGCCGGGTGCCCGTTTATCTTCACAACAACAACCAGTGGCCTTGGTACCGATCTGGAGGGATCTCGCACAGATGCGGCGTTGCGCTGGATCGAAGGGTACGTCCCTGCTGGAACTTGCTGTCCGTTTAACTCCAATACCTGAAGGTGCCCATTCTCTACCTCAAGCCGTAGTCGGCCAAACGCCGATGCCCAGGTGCGTATCCTATCAATCTCGTATAGCTGATCGGCTACTGCAGGTGGCGCTGGTTCTTCGAACAAGCATGCTACGAAGTACTCAGGGTCATACGGTAAAGTGTACGCCTCTTTTTCTAACTGGAGGAAGGACTTAACAATCTTCTTTTTATACCAGTTGACAATATCGAACTGCTCGTTTCTCAACTGAGTATAGTCGACCTCGTTGCAGAACCCGAGGTGTCGATCATAAATCTGGACCGTTGACCCGTTGGGTATTACTTTGAACCGATGGTATCGATGCATTTTTCCTTCCTCATCATGCGGATACGGAGCCCCGACTTCAAGAAGGCGCTTAGCGTTCCACGCGTGCACTTCATCTATTAAGCAAGTCTGGAAAAAGGACTGGTTTGTGCAGGGTGCACTAGTCCGCCTATTACGAACCCTAGCATACCAATCTCCGATGGCGAAGTGAGTTCGTTCTACAACTGAGCGGTTTATTACTTCGAATTTGTCTAGTGCCTGATCATGCACTATGAGCTCGTTGTGCGAGGCGGCGTGCGCCACGAAGCGTCTCCCCCGGAACTGAAGCACGTTGGCCGGGTCCCCTGGGTAGGGTTGCATGCTTTCAAGCATTTCCTCGAGTTTGTTGCAAGCGGCGTCCCCCAAGCATCGACGCTTGGAGTCGATATCCAGCATAACAAGTTTTTCCTCTCCGCTCTCTACGGGCATCCAGTAAGGTCGCTCGAATTCCCGAGGCGGAGACAACAGGGTGTCATGGTCGAGCTCCATCCCGGTAAGTGGCTCATCCCATAGGCCGAATTGATTTAATGATGATTCCTCAGTTTCTTCTAGGTCAGAATCGGTCACCGATTGTAGGTCAGGGATAGAGTCCCCTTCACTATTGTATTCCTTGTTTTTCAAGGGTAAACCAATCGAGACCATCCCGAGGGATAGCTCAGTGGTCTCTCCGAGGCTGTCAACTCGTAGTTGCTCTGTCCTTTCCAGATCCACTTGTATGCCGAAGGCGCCCAACCCCGGCGGTCGGTTACTGTTGGACTTAGCCTTGCCCTTGGAGGGGCAATTTCGCGCAAAATGCCCTTCATGGCCGCAGCAGAAACACTTATTTGCCGCTCTGTATTCTTCCTTTTCTTCCTTGCTTAACATATCTCGCTGACTGTCATTACGCTGCTTGTTTTCAGTGGCGTTTGGTCCGCTGTTTTTGGAAGGGTGAAAGTTTGGTCTACTTGTGCCATGGTGATTCGCCGAGCTGTTCGGGATCGTGTTGGTTTTACGTCCCATACCAGCCCGGAAATTCTTCGCGTGATTTGCTGCGTGAGCAGATCTGCCCGTCTTATTAGGCTCAGAGTGGGTTCCCGTCGACTGGTAGTGGGCCGTGTGGCGCTGATTGTGACCAGACTTATGACTATTAGTATGGCTTGGTGAGTCTCGTAGATCTACGTTGTCAGCGAGCTCTTGATATTCTGCTTTGCGTACCATCTCTTTCCAGGATGTATACTCAGGATTTAAATGCACCCTCAGCAATGCCTTGCGAAGCGAGGGACGAAACCCATTAAAGAGTTTAACTACGCGGGCTTGCGGGCTATCAGCGCCGACAATGGTAAATAGCTCATCAAGGTCAGCTACGTATTCGCGGACAGACTTCTGTCCCTGATAAAAGCTGTTAAGCTTCTCCCTCTGCTGGTTCCGGAAATCAATCGGGAAGCAATAGTTGAATAACTCGACGAAGAACTTCTTTAACGACCAGCTTTCCGGGTCAAGGGACACGCAGCGCGTGTAAAATATGTAGGCCTTTCCCGTTAAGAACTCAGATAATACCATTACCTGACGCCTCTTCTCAACGTAGCCGTATTTAACATACGCCGTTCCGTGCGTAAGGAACTTATGGAAGGCGCGAATATCGACCCTTCCATCATATTTTTCCAGCGGAGTGGGCTTAATCGTCGTGCGCCGTGATCGTCTATGTTTGGACTGGCGGGATCTGCGATGCCCTCGCCGACGAGATGATGATCTGGACTCGGAGCTGGAGTTACTTGACTCACTGCCTCCGCTCTCATACCCAGAGCTTGTGTCCGATTCTGATTCGTCGTCCGAGGAGGAGTCATCCGGTTCTGGCTCTGAGTCGGATGGGTTGCGGCGTTGCCGTTTGCTCAGACGGTTGAAAGCACGGCCTAGGGCACTCCGTGCTGTTATCTGGGTTATTGGCTTGGTGGCCGCATCCTTATCCTTAACAGGTCTGTGACCCTTTTTGTTTGTGGCGGACTGGTACTTATGTTTGCTTTTGGAACCTTCGGCCACTTTTCGAATCAAGGCAGCCAGTTCATCCGATATAGGTTCGGATCCTGCACGCTCTTTATGTTTTTTATGAGCAGTTTTTTCTTTCTGACGAAGGCGGTCCATTTCGCGGGCCAGCTTCCTTTTATTTCGAAGGTAATCTAATACTTCTTCACGAGATACCTCGTACTGATCCGTAACGTCGGCCATTTCCTCATCAGGAGCTATTTCGCCGCCATCGATTTCCTGGTAGTCGTTGGTCTGGGCTTCCGGCGCCAGTTCGTAGGACTGTGGCTGATGTTCAGGGTCATATTCCCCGTTGTATGTCTCAAGCAGTTCATTCTGGTATTGGGGATCCATCTTGACATCATTTAGATCAACATCTCCCCAGTTCCTGGGGTCAGCACCTTTACCCTTGTCTCGGTAGCTCCCAGGGTTGTCATACTCAGATGTATTGTCAGGGAGGACCTTTTCCATCCTCCTGTCAATCCGTTCACGCTCAGCATTCGTGAGATTGTTCCGAGCTTTTGCAAGTGTTTCTTCAATTTCGTCTTCAACGAAATGGCATCGAGGTTTCTCATGTGCAGCTGTATTGTTACTGTAATTATTACTACTGTTCGTAACAGGTATTCCACTAGTTTCGTCCAAATCAGATGGTGGGCTAGTTAAGCTAGACTCATCGTCACCATCCCTTTCGGGGTTGACTTTCACACCGGCCTGAAGCTCGGCGGCATCCACCATATGTTCGGTGGGAATAGTGGTGCTCTCAGCATCCGTGTTGTCTCCAATGGTAGGCTCCGGTTGCTCTGCCTTGGAAGTCGAGGTCGAGGCCAGCGTCCCAAAGCGCTGTAACGGCCCCGTGTTACGTACTGCAGTCGGACTAAGTCGGCGTACCGACTTTCCTGGCTGCTGATTCCGAAGTGCATATCTAGTAGACATATTTAGTAAAAAAAAATTGGTTTTGTGACTCACGATAATGGAGGCCCTCGGTTGATCAGACAGAGAGTAGCCAAGACACGAGAGTCAAGAGTTTTCGAAGCTAGTAGGACTTTGAGGAGTTCAAAATATGTGATAACAGCGTGGGTAACGGTGTTGTCACACGAAGCTAGAGTCTTCACGCAATCGAGAGAACTGTTGTAAGTCCTATAATTGGGAAGAACTAACTATCTACAATGAGAGGTGCTCCTTTATATAGTCTCGGTAATGGTAGTACCCGGTAGTGGAGATAATCAGTTAGAATAATCACAAGTAAGCGGTCACAAAAGTAATGGGTAACGGTGATGATGGGTCACTGTCGTTACAAGCAGACACTGAGCGGTTGTGAAGATGGACGGCGGTCACATGTTCAACGCCGTCAAGACCTGCGACTCTCTCCAGGCAGCATCTCGATCCCAGGCAGCCCTGGCACATCGAGCCCAGCTCACACTGCAACGGCGGTCTCAAGAACGCCATCGACAGCATCGGCCCAAAACTCAAGAAGCTCCAAGTCGGCACTCTCGGCACATCCGTCGACACCATTCCGCACTCCTAGCGCATCGAGATCGAGAAGTCTTCGGCTACTACACGTCTGGGTACCCGATGTTGACAAGCTGCTACGCCGAGTTCTGTCACCAGGTCCTCTGTACTACGCCACACCAAGATGTTCTACGAGAGCGGGTCCTTCAAGCAATACGTGGCCGTCAACCAGCGCTTCGCGGACGCCATCATCTAGGTGAACGACTACCACCTCATGCTGCTCCCAGGCCTCCTTCGCGCATCTGGAAGGATCCCGCCCTCCACCCCGTGGGGTTCTTCTTGCACGTCGCCTTCCCGTCTTCAGAGATCTTCTGCTGTCTGTCTGGCAGGCAGGGGTGTGCTTAGTGTCGATGTCGGCATTTTAGATAGACGGTCCATCACATTTCAGCGTACGAGGCGCTGCCCAAGGGGATCATGCCGACAGGGATGGGGCTGCGGGCGAGGACAAGATAGGTAAGGATGGGTAGAAAGTAAGGGGAGGTTTTATTCCCCACAGGGATCGATGTCGGACGTCTCAAGCAGAAGAAGTGTGTTCTGACATCCTTTTTGTAAAGGTTTGTTAGGGCGGAACCAGAGGTAAAGGAATGGATCCAGCTCCTCTCGCAGCGCTATGCGGGTATGAAGATCGTGGTGGGCCGGGACAAACTCGACGAGATCCAAGGCGTGCACCACAAGATCAAGGCGTTCGAGTACTTTCTCGAGAGACATCCCGAGTATAAGGGCAAGGTGTGTTCACCGTCGCACTCCTAGCATCTTTGATGACACCACATTGTAGGCGATCCTCACACAAATTGCTTTGCCGACTCGAAGTCCGAATGCGCATACCCCCTCGCACCCACTGCCTGAAGCGTCGAGGTTACAGAGGCCATCGCGCGCATCAACGCGCGCTTCTCGACTTTGGCATACGTCGTCTTGTCTCCTTAACTCGCGCGTCCGATCGACGCGATCGTCTAACCTCAATAAACGCAGCTACCAACCCGTGGTGTTTCTGCACACGCAAGACCTGACGTTCAGCCAATACCTCGCGCTGCTCAGCGCAGCCGACGCGTTCATCGTCACATCCCTGCGGGGGCACGGTGCTGTGCATGCACGAGTTTGTCGAGTGCCAGGAGGGAAGGTGCAGGCCGCTGATCCTCAGCGAGGTGCGTGCGCCCATTGTGTGTCTCCCCGGGTGTGCGCGGATCCTGATGCGCGCGTGGGCTAGTTCACGGGGAGCTATAATTACAGCGGGTTCAGGAACTGTATCGCGATCAGCCCGTGGGACACGCGGGGCACGGCCGACGCAATGAATCAGGCGCTGACGATGAGCGACGAGGAGGCGCATACGCGGTGGGAGGTGTGTTCCGCGCTCCTTGGCACACGTACGCTTACATGCATCGCCCCCGTATAAGAATTGCATAACCACGTCACGACGCGGACTGTGCAGACGTTCATGATGACGTTCTTGAACCGTACATTGCGCGCACACTTGGACGATCTTGCGCCACACGCAGAGGTGCAGGTCCCAATGGGGGATCTCGGGCGCGTGATCTGAGCCGCGAGGACTGAGAAGGATGGAGGTGGATTACAGGAGGGCTGCGGTGCCGCGTGACAGCGAAGGACGCGGCGCGTGGAGGTGCCGGAGGAGGAATGAGGCATTCATCGGTTTATCACATGGCTTCAGAAAACATTTTCCCACGCATCCTCTTCGGAACGCCCACATACCTCAATACAGATCTTGCACTCACAAGGCTGCTGCTTTCATGGTGGGTGATGGATTCGGCTCTGGAACTCTAACATTGTTGGATTATGCGGTTGCGGTTGAATTGTGCTTTCACGGCTTGTTTATGCTACTCTTTTTTGTGAAATGTTGATATTATATTCCATCGATTATCCATCGATTATGTCTCGTTTGTGGGGGCAATCCGTGCGCAGACCAGCGCGTGATTCGGTCAAATGACGCCCATTAGTAACAGCAGAGTATGTTCTTATGACCTATATTTCACTTACACATGCCATTCGAGTTCTCGGACCATACCCTCTTGTTTTGTATTTGAACTCCTGCTCCTGATTGATTCCTCTGATGTACGTCTTTTTCTACGGCTTTTAATCAACTACCTTGCCAACACAATTGTCTAGGCCCCACAGACGTCGCGAAGTCAGATTTTATTTGTTACCCTTTGCTTAACGTTCGATTTCACTACTGATGTTTTTAAACTTTTCCAGATTATTTCTTTTACCACGCTTTTATCATGCCGCCTCCCACCACCCCAGCCAAGTCGTCGGCCTTGATCAAGGTGCGTTGTAGCTGGCCTAATCCTCAGTCACCGTTACGGTCTTGTTGATGGCTATCATTAGAAGAACACTCGTTGTATTCTCCAAAAAGATATCGAAGTCAAGGTTAAAGATATCTTAACATATCCCGAACACAAAAACAAAGTGTATATACTTGCTAAAGGCTCTGAAGTCATCACTCAAGGTGACCCGACCCCGGCGGTTTGGACGGTTCGTTCGCTCACTTCGTTGCTTAAAACAGATATTTGATCCAAGTCTAATCACCAGGGATCAACGGAGCTACTAAGTGAAGATAACGCTTCTTACCGCATTTCAGCGGTGATGAGTCTCCAAGTTTATGAAACAAATTCGGAGGAAATAAACCATCGTTGCAACTTGTACCGCCACTCTAATCTACAGCCTCTTGATCCAACAATTGACACATCAATTCCTTTTCCCGTGAGTGTAGCGCATTCCATTCCATATAAGCTTGGCTGTCTTAAACCTACCAAAGTATGGTACACTTGTTTCCGTTAAAAACCGTGTTCTGGACGTGAAGGGAGAGGAAAAGGTGTCAGCCTCCGAGTTGCTGAGAATCGCATCAGATGATGCCTTCACTCCTAGAGTCAATACCTTTCTTGATAGTGGTTTGAATGAGCTAATCTTTGATTTCTCCCAGACTGGATTAAAGGTAACAGGACATTCACTGGCGCTCTCTACAGCAAGCTACTCAGTACGAAAGATCGCAAAAGTTAAACGTGACCTGGAAGTCTTCAATTTTTTGAAGATTATGCATGCGGATTTGATGAAATTGTAATAATAGTTTTTGTCGTAACCAATAGCATAAATACTTTCCTTTGAGGTTGACGTTGGATTATGGTGAAGCATTGCGCGTTGTAATCCAAGGTCTGAAGTTGTGAGTTAAAAAGATGAGGCATATGCTTTGTGATTCTTGTGCGCTGGGAATCTAAACACACTGTGATCTTTTCAGTGCATAACTAATTCTTTGTATGTTTGTTTGCAAGTAGAGTTCCCGAGCAGAAGCCCAAGGAGCAGGCTATATAGTCAGTCTTTTATATATTACAGTCCTGTCATTACAGGTCAAGTCGTACTGTACAGAGAGAGGTTCGGTAAGAAGGCAGCGGAGTCGGAGACAGATGGGCGAACCTACTGCCAGAGGCAAATAGTGAGAATTTAAAGCTCGCACATGGAGTTCAACTTTCTACGTTGAATTCCAGGTGAGCAAATAGTATTACGTTGTCCGTACTATACACAATTAAAACTTTCTACCAGTTCCCCCGCGTGAACTAAGTCGAGATTTCATTGTCGCTTGCCTGCGCTGACCGTTCGTCAGTAATTCTGGTCAACAGGTAACCTATTCAGAAAAACCGTAGAACCAAGTCCCAAAGCCATCTCAAGATAGTGCGGCCATCGATGCCGTCTGGGATCTTCCGTCACTGACATGTACACTCACCCACCTTCAACGTTCATCAAATGGTTGTCGGCATTGGTCCTGACAACGACCAACACCGTCCCTACACTCCTCCCATCATCTGACAACCCTCGGCTGTAATACGATGCCCTCCTTCCTATCAAATGTCCATTGGCACCGTTCCTGGTGACGATCAGCACTGTCCCACGCCCCTCTGCCATCGCGTATTCCTCGCCAATACTCCCTCCCCTTACGGTGTAACATTCGTATCAGCTAGGATTTGAACTTGAGGACTCGAAGTTCGTTCGATGTCACCTGTTGTCCCACGTATCTCCACTTCTTAGTCACATCTATTATTGTACTCTGAAGAGCGGCTACTGCTGTTGCATTCAGGGAAGAGTAAACAAAGATTGGGAAGAATTCCACTTGTAATTGGCATGCAAGTCATGATCGCACAAAACTTTGATATTGCCGGTTGTAGATAAAAACAGGGTTTTAGTCCTCAATGACTCCGTATAATATAGTCAACTGAGATTATATTATCTGTAGATAAAAGGGTTTTAGTCTACAGGTTGAGTAAGTAATTGTACAAATAGGTAAATATGAACTAAGCTCACCCTCAGTGACTCCGTATAATGAGGGTGGCAACTCGTATATCCTAGATTGAGGGTGGCAACTCATATACCCTAGATTGAGGGTGGCAACTCGTATATCCTAGATAGGTAAAGGAAAATATTTAAGGTTTGTTTGCAAAGAATAGCAAATACCAATCATTACTTGTGTGGCTTATGGCGCAGCCATAGAAAGAGGTATTCCTAATAAGGAAATGACCGACAGTAAAGTAAGTTGAACTTCAACACTCCCCCTGGCTTACACGACCATTGACGTTCTTGATACCCATAAGGTAGATGATCATGTGCTGCATGTGGTAAAGGCTTGGTGCATATGTCAGCAATGTTTTCTGATGAGGGTATATGGGATACTTGGATATCTCCTTTCTGTATGCGTTCACTGATGTAGTGGTGTCAGATATCTATGTGTTTTGCCCTTGCATGTCCTTTAGTAGATTTTGCTAGTGCAATAGACGAGTTGTTGTCAACAAACAGGGATGCCAGGAGAGGTTGCCCTAGGTCAATCTCCAGTGCTGGTAGATGTTTCCTCAACCGGTTGATGTACAACCAATACTACATGGGGCAGGGTAGAGTCTCAAGCGCTGACAAAGTAGTCACAATCTGAGTTATGACCTTGGGGGTAGCTGTGACTGTGCATGTAACGTAGCCTCCCATGCTGCATCAATTTTGGTTGATATCAGTGGCTCGACCATTTGATAGACAGTGTGTGTGACAACAGACAAGGATGCAGAAGTTGTTGAAGCCGGAACTATGCTATCTCAGGTTACCAGAGCAAGGCACCTGGCCACTATAAAAGGAACAGGCTAAGAGTAGCATGTCAATGTCATGGAACCAGAATAAAAGGCAAACTTACTGACATTGAGGGATCAATAAGAAAAAATAGGAAAGAAATACATGATGACAATTGCTAAGCACAGGATTAAGAGAGCACTCTGCTCTGCAGTCTGCGGCCACTTGTCCATCAGTGACGCCGTATGTACAACAACAGGTTTGTTCACTGGATTGACAGGCTATTGAAGCAGTGAATAGAAATCATAGTGATAGTACAATTTCTTGCACACCTGTTTCACCCACACTGAGGCAGTAAAACTACCAGAACTTGACCTGCCAATTATGACATGCTTGCCATCTGAGAGCTCAGCAGCAGCAACAGCCTGTGTTTGTCCTAGAAGTTTTTTGTTTTTGGTAAAATGCTGAACTTGCTGAAATATTTGACCTACTGCTCATAGGCAGCTTTTGAATGATTTCATGCATTGCCACATCAACAACATAGACGGTATCATGATCACTACCACAGATGGCAATCTTACCATCTTCAGCCCAGGCACCTTGAACAGTGATCTGCCTTTGGAAATTGATAGGAAAGATTGCTTCAGATAGAGAACCAGGAAACTGATGGACCTGCATGTAACGTTCTGTCAGATTATGCACCAGAAGAAGGTCCTCGTGAGGAGAAAGGGCTGCATGCCCGCTGCACAGAAGTAAGCAAACAAAACACGGGCATATGTCAAGTATTTTTTTATTTTTGCCAAATTATTCCTGAGGTCTGGGCATCACAACAAAGCCTGAGATGACAAGAATGTTAATCAATTCTTCATGGAGGAACTTGACATACATTTCACCGTTTTCAATCTTGTGAACCAGAAGACTTTGATTGCTGCCGCCAAAAAATGCAAGGCCAATGTCAGGGGACTCCTCATTTCTCCTTCTTTCACTCCTTGTTCCTTCATTCTTTCTTTATTTATTTCCTTATTTCTGCTGTCACTCTTTTACT
>QLOM01000656.1:0-23599 GCA_003313785.1 Termitomyces sp. MG148
TCCACAACATATTGTTGAAACAACCTGCCACTCCAGAGTAAAGCAGCATTTTCTTCTAGACTTCTATGTTGGAGTTGGTATGCATAGTAGGCAGTTTCAGTGACCTTTTCGGTCCTTTGCTGCCCTTTTGGTCCCTCTCTAGATGGAATGTTCAAGCAAAATCCATGTTCTCCAGTAGGAAAGATGATGGTGTAATGCAATGGAGCATAACATGGATGCAAATGGCTAATTCGTTTCAATTGGCCTCCATGCAAGTGCAAGACTATATCACAATGATCAGATCTCTCCTCAGAGCCATCTCCAGGAATGATAGCAGCAACCCCTTCTTGCTCATTGGGATCATTATAGTGGCGATGATCTCCAAATTCAGCTCTTAGTTTGACAAACAGCCTTTATGGTTGACCTTCTGGAACCTCTGTCATGATCTGCTTTGCTTGCTTGTATAAGTCAATATAAGGATTGACTGTTCTAAGCATATCCTGCAAAGAGGCCATTATTTGAGGATCCAATCCAGGGTTGTTTCCTTGATGAAAGGCCAGTTGCTGATTGTGATTGTAGAAGTATAGTTGGGCATATACAGGATGATCCCCTTCAGCTGGAAGCAAGGCACCTGTCAGATGATGAAGCTCTCCATTGATCCTGAAGCTGTAAGGTCCTGGAGCATTGGTGATTGCATGGTCAATTTTGACCCCCAAAGAAGTGAATGCAAAGGCTGCATTATATTGCCTAATGTGTGTTTTGAAGGAATCAGAGAGGGGATGATGGCCATGGAGCAGATTCAAGAGTTCTGGTGGAGCATCTTGAAGTCTGGGCAAATCCACCTGGCCTTGCAAGCAGCACATGCCAAACTTTGGTTGATTTGCAGTAGACCTGCTAAGCTTTTCAGAATCCCAATGTAAAGCCTGGCAGTGATGACATATAACATCCATAGGACCAAGATGATGTGGTTGAGGTTCAATTAGATATGGCTGTCTTGCTCTTGGAAGAGCATTGTGGTGTTGAGCATGGCCAATAGGTACAATAGGCTGCTGAGGAGGAGGTTCTGGAAGATATGAAGGAGAGGTCCTAGTTCTTGAGGAAGAACTTCTGGTTCTTCTTCAGGTATATGTCCAGCAGGATCATGATCAGCCAGTTGTCCTGGATCCTCCTCATCATTGTTAATTGGGTCCTCAAAATGCTCCAAAGGATTTTGCATCATTTGATCAAATGCTGCATGAATATTCTCCAAGTTATCCTGAGGAGGCATGTTATCTTGAGGAGCTAAACCATTAAAGTCCACTTCCAGATCAGCTGCATGTTCCTGTTCCCAGCCCTGTATGATCCTTTGAGCCCTAGCTCCATTCAAAGATCTATGTTCAGGATCCAGATCATTATGCTGTCAAACTTTGTCAGAAGATAGCTTTTAAAAATTATCTTTGCCTAACCTCTGGTCTGAATTGTTCCTCTTGTTCTCTTTGTATTCCCTCTTGCCTCACTCTCTCTAGCTCTTCCCTTTGTCTGGCTTCTTCTCTCAGCTGTTCTTGTTCCAAAGCAGCTAATGCTTGAAGCCTAAATCTCTGCTGTTCTTGCAATGCAGCAAGTGCCTGTTGCTGCATGGCTTCATGATTAGCCATCCTCTCCCTATGAGCAATGTTTGCTCTTGTGAGATTATTCAGAGCAGGATCAGCATGTCCACTGGAAATGTCATGCAATGGACCACCAGCCAATGGCCTTGTAGTTGTAGAGGTAGATGCAACATGAGTTTGAGAAGTAACAGACTGATTGACTTGTTTCAGCCTATGGGCTCTTCTGAGTGCAGGAGAAAGAGGTGGTGGCATCATTCTAGGCATAGCATTCTGTAAGGGAGCATTCTATCCCTCAGGTAAATGAGTTTCAGGAATGGCTATAGAAGTCCCAATAGAAGTGGCAGGAATGGCTACTGGATTTTCAGAATTCCCAGAATTTTCAGAAGTGACAGTCTGAATATGCTGGTTAGTCTGTCTTTGCCTATTGACTCTTCTGCGTAAAGGAGGTGGTGCTGGTGGCACTATCTGAGGAATAGAATTCTGTGAAGGAGCATCCCATCCTTCAGGCAAATGAGTTTCAGAAATAATCATAGAAAATGGATCTCTAATAGGCCTCTCTGAAGAGCTAGAAGCAGTTTCATTATTACCCCTAGGCAAATCCCCAGAACCCATACCTCCTAGCCTCATACTCCCAGAATCTATATCCCCAGATCTCACATTACCCCCAAGTCTCATATTATCCTCAGGTCTCATGCTACTCTCAGTGTCACAACCCACCCCCGGGCCTGAGCCCCGGGCCCGGGACCACACCACACACCCCGGCAAACACCCCTCGCACGACCTCGACTCGGGACGAACTCCATGAACACCCAACACGGTCATCACGTCATACCCCGGTTGACCCTGACGTTCCCCCTGGACACTCCACGGACACCACCAACGACCCCCAGAGATTCCCGGCGCAACAGCATGGTGACCCACACAACATCCGACGCATCAGGCATCATCAGGTATCATTCGACGCATTATGCATGGTCGCTTCATGCCATGCATCATGCCGCGCATCATGCATTGCCCTGCGCACCAACCCACGCATCATGCTTCATCCTGCATCAACTCCTGCATCATGCCTCATCGTGTCCTCTCATCGCGCCATGTCCTCCCTTGCGCGGCACCACTGCAACTCCCAAAGCAACGGTGCCACTTCCATCCGACACCCACGGTTTCCCTTTGTCTTCCTAGGTGCTCTGGGACACTACCAGAGCCCCGGAGCAGCCCCCAGACCTGGAACCGGGACCCCGGACCTGCCTCATTGTGTAGTCAGTATATAAGCCCCCCCGTAGCACTAAGTACGGTAGTCTTGATATTGCCCATACTCCCTGGTTTCTTCTTGTATCACTCCAGCCTTATAACCTTGCCTCGTACTCGTCTCCGCTCTATCGTCTCGTACTCGTCTCCATTCCTATAGTCCCGTATTCATCTCTACTCTCTCGTCTAGTACTCGTCCTTGTCTCTATTTACTCTCTCAATTCCATCTCCTTTGCTCATCCATCTCTTTCTATTGTTCTCTGTCTCTGCCTCGAGTTTCTCCTTCCCTTTCCCTCTCACATCCCAATCTCTCATCTTATCCAGCCTGCATTCTCCGCTCCTCCTGAGTTTGGTTCTGCACCTGTCAAACTCTAAACTGCCTATTCGCCTATCAGTCCCTTGATTTCCCCAGATAGTCTGCCGCCGGCACGCCACCCATCGCGCCGTCTAACCCAAACTTCCTCCAATAGAATCTTCTCGTCCAGTGCTTGCCCCTTGCTTGCGCCAACCCCAGAACACTTCGTCTGGTCTCCCTACGCTCCTGGTGCACGTCACCTCATCCCGGCGCCTTCCTCCGGCCCTCTCTAGGTCCCGACGTGTCTGTAGCTGTCCAAGTACGCCTGGTAAAGCCTCGCCCAGAATTGCTGAGCCCCCGGGTCAGCGGAACCTGACACTCAGATCTCATATTACTCCTAGGTCTCATGCTACTTCCAGGTCCCATATCACCCTCACCCCCAGGTCTCATACGATCTCTAAGTCTCATACCCCCAGATTCAATATCTGTCAGGGGACTTCCTTTTCCGGCCATTCCGGAGATCTCCGGGACCCCCCGGACTTCCTTTTCCGGCCATTTCCTTTTCTGGCCATCCTGGAGGTCTCCGGAATGCTCCCTTGCAGTCGTCGGACTTCTCCAAGATGTTGTACAGTCGTTCTCACGCCCCTGCCCCCATACTGATATGCCACGCCGTGGCAGAGGAATCCTTAGACTTGTTCTCTTCGGATTTCCCTCTGCCAGGTGATTAGTTATTTCCCTGTAATATGTACTGTCTCTAATACACTTCGGATTTCCCTCTGCCAGTTGTGTGACTTAACCGCAACCTCTGGAGGTCGCCCTTACAATATCCGCAGATTCAAATTGAAGTGGTTGCACAGCCACATTATGCAAGAATCTAGTATTTCTATTTGCATGACAATTATCAGGATCAGTCATTTGTAACTGTTGAAGTCTACTTTCAATTCTAGTTTGTTGCCTTTGACTTTCAGGAGTAGTAGGTGGTTGATTTTCAGAAGGAGTAGTTGAAGATTGCCTGAGTTATAGCTATTTAGTATGTTAAAAACATTAAAAGTCACTTACATATGTTATTTAGTTGATTAGCAAAGTATAACTATAAGCTAAATTCTGTCAGGGGACTCCTCATTTCTCCCTTCTTTCACTCCTTATTCCTCCATTCTTCCTCTATTTATTTTCTTATTTCTGCTGTCACTCTTTTACCTTACTGCTTCTATCCTTTCAACACTATCTATTAGTACTATTCTCAGCTCTTGAGGTGCTCTGGTTCTTTAGTTATCATTCAAACAAGTGTAGCCAATGCTTCTAGAGGCTTAGTCATCTCGAGGCTAGCCTCCAAATTACTAAGCAAGTCACATGAGACATGTGCATGACCTCTGGCAATGGCAATTTCCGAGTTTTTGATTATTTTCGGAGATTTTCCTTTTTTAGATTATAAATTTTATTGTGGCTTTTGTCATACTATACAGTTACTTCCCACGCTTCTGGAGCCTTGGAAGCGTCACTCCTGGCATAGGGAATCCCTAGACTTGTTCTCTTTGGATTTCCCTCTGCCAGGTGAGTAGTTATTGTTGTATTACCTATATATATTTTAATATACTTTGGATTTCCCTCTGCCAGCTGTGTGACTGAGCCATAGCCTCCACAGTACAATAGATCAGGAAGATGGATAATACTTCTATACAATAGGCATATATTACAGTGTAATGACGCTCCTTGGGACAATACTTTGAAATCTGCAAAGTATTGTTTCCTCATCATATTTTTTGAATATATTTGAGCTGTATCAGTTTATAAACCATTAAATAAAGGTATTGCAAAGTATATTATATAGAACAAGCATGACTATGAATTACAATAACCTGACAAAATTTGAGGTCAAAAATGACAATCATTGGGACAGCTGTGACATACCATTTATGGTTGCCCAGCAACTCGGCATGCAATGCCAAGACAGTGATTAGTCAGTTGATCAACAACACATTTCACGCTTGATGTCATGCTCAGATGGTCATCAAAACAATTCTTCATCTGTAGACTGCAATTCTCCATGGATATCAATTTCTTTGGTGCATATTAGACCTAATATATAGACAAAGGTTTTTTACATCCAAAATCAGGCCCAAAATAAATAATGAGTGCAAATCAAAATTTGTCATAATCTTGAAATGACCTATTTCCACCACATTTTGCTTCATATCTTGAGCTGCTTACAACAAATCCTTTCTGCTTGAGACACAGCTAGAATACATATCAGGCAGTAGACTACTGAATTTTTGAGGTAATCTGACATGATTTGTGTGTTTCCGGTTAATTTGTCTCAAGAATGTGCTTGTTCCAAGGGCGTCATTACACTGTACATACTATCTTCAAATGGTTTCATTAGCTCATAGCCATAACATTGACTTATTCTGTCTGCTTCTCTATATCCATACTATTCATTGCCTCTAGCCTCTTGATATTGGAGTTTTCTTATCTTTCAAGTCCATGGGCTAATTAATGCTAGGTGGTATATGATCAAATAGGCTAATGCAGCTTGCTGATGTCATGCATAAGTGCATGCTGGCTAGAAAGGCCTTCAGGACCACTACAATCCAAAAGGCATGATCAAAAGCTGGACTTGCTCCAGAAAGAAATGACAGCTTCAAAGAGTCAGACATCAATCTTGCAATTTTCAAGGAAGATGACTTCATACTGAATTTTACCACATCAACCATCCCTCACATCTCCGCTACCAACTTAAATTCCTTATGCAGCTGATATCTCATCTGATGACTTTTTTTTTGCAGTGCTCAACTGTCAAACACCAAAGAAGGATGGATATGGGCAGTGGATTCAGACAAAGGCTCATGTTATGACCACTGAGGAGGAGCTTAAGATATGTCAGGCAGGATGGGAAGAGAAAGCAAGGCAGAAGCAGGCAAAGCAGAACAAGAAAAATGCAATCATAAAAGAGAATGTTGTTTGACAAGCCACACTCAGGACAACAATGTCTTTTTTGGAGGTTTCAACTTCAAGAACAAGACTCAACTTGGTGATATCATGGCAGCACTCAATCTTGAGATAGGATTCAATGACAAAGCCACAAAAGCTCAACTTTTCAAATGTGTCAATGAAAAGTTTAAGGCAAATCCTAGGCTAATGTAATCATGCTCTGAGTGTGTCCAACAGAACTGTGCAGCCAAAAGGCAGAATAACTGAATAGACATTTATTTGGCTATAACACACTATATATGTAGCTTATGGGGATGCTGTAAGCCAGGCTTACAGCTAAAAGAGGATAACCAGTTCATTGGTCTGTTCAAATAAAGGCCCAAGTGAGCAGCACTTATTAACAATGCTCCTGCCACTCCTATTCAACAATGTTGACTGAATAATGGGCAGCCAAGTGCCATATACCACTTCCAATATTAAACACCCTATTATTCTCATGCTTTCAGTATGCTTCACTAATCATTGTATCTGTATACAATATATACATATATTGGCCTCTCAAAATACTCAAAACCCATCAATTGTGCTATTTTTCTATCTAATCTAACCTATGAGTCCATAGTGAGCTGAGATTGGATGGGTAGGCCTGAGCAGCTTAGACACTCCACTTATTTGAGGTCACTTGATCTCTAACAAGAGTAAATCTTGTGGATTTCAAAATTCTTATCTTATCATATTGAAAATCAGATGGAGAATAAAATATCAGTTTGACATCAGTGTTACAATTGTGTTGCACAAGACTTGTTTTTCAGTTTTTGGCTTTGGTTTAAAGATCCACTGCACCTGCAAGTCTGTAAATGTAATATGATGTTTTTATGATATTTTTTTATCCTCATTAAAATCCAAGAAACTTTGGATAAGAAGAAAATATTATAGAATTCAATTACAAAAATTTTGCACATCACTTTTTATAATAGTAAATGCAACAAATTTGAGCTGGATAACAAAAAATTAGTAATACTGACAAATTATATAATTTTTATTAGCAACAAAAAAAGATCTTGGACATGCCATGCACTGCACCCATAGCATCATGTGATGACAATGATGACAGAGCATGGGCACCAACAAATAAGAGGCACATGTGCATGAGTATGGGCAAAGCATGTTTGTGATAATATCTAATGTCATAGTAGTTTTGATCATCATAGCATTTGTAAACAAGAGGATTGGTCCAAGCATTCAGAGGTGACTGATCAAAAGCAAAATAATATGAACAAAAGGAACAACAATAACATCTCCAAAAGCACATACATCTGACAATAGTTTCCTAACCCAGGCAGGCAAACTGTCTTGAACAATTCTGACTCCAGAGCAATTCATACATCTTTTGCCTTTGATCTGAGTCCAACTGCACCTGGGTTGTCATCAAAACATGTGCCCAACTAGAATCTCCTGAGTTAATGGGGAAAGAAACGGATGCAGAGTACTTGGTGGTAGCTGAAGAAGTGTGAGCCTGATCATTGTGCATGATTAGTAGAGAATATGTTGCTGAGGCAGGCATTTGATGTGTAGGATCTGATGCAAGGTGGACTTGATGGAGTGTACTTGGTGGGCACAAGGTGCATTGACGTAGTGTAGTGGGTCTATAATCATTGAGGATTTGTGCATTTACAAATTTGAAACTATACTGAGTGACTGTAGACATACTCAAAATGAAATTATCCAAGGTGAGAAATTGAGGTGCGTGGTCACAGTGTGGAAAAAATTGAGCAGACACCACAGTGAAGATCTGTGTTGAGTGAAGAAAAGCATGAACATTAACGGAGGGTAGTATAGCTTTTTTATCAATGACAAAATAAAGATTTATTACATATTGAGTAGCATGAGTTTGCCAAGCACTGCCAAGGACTTGCTTGGATGTTGCCAAGGGGGTTGGCATCAAAACAGGGTTTTTTTTGTGAGGATTCAGGAAATACATGGAGTCTTGCCATAGATATAGATCTTTTGGTGAAAAAAATAGTCAAGCAAAGTAAGTGAAGGGGGATAGGGATGGGGCTAACTGACCTGACTTGACTGGCTCAACCCCCAAACCCACCCAAGTAAAAAATGTTGGGAGATTTTAAAAAATCACACACACAGATTGGCTTGACTTGACTTGACCTTGGAGGGGGGGGGGATCCATGTGAACATGGGGTGCAGGAGTTTAAAACAGGCTTGCACTGACCTGCACTGATCCAGGAAGATGAATTGCAGAGAAAGTACTGTGAGATTGTGAAGGATGGAGAGTGGCTGTGAGACTGTGAAAGGATGGAGTGGTGGGTGGAAAGCTTTGAGAGGTGGGACAGATTTTCCAGCAGGACAGTGGAATGACCCAGAAACACATTTCCAAGAAGGCAATCTCAATGGTTTGCAAAGTGCTGTCCTGGCCTGGTCCAGTCCCCCCAGATATAAATCCCATTTGAACACCTGCAGGTGGCACTCAAAGAAGAAAGAAGCTGAATGAATTATCCAGCACCACCCCAAGGAGAGTGCATGAATTGTGGTAGAGGAATGGAAAAAATAAGGTCCCTCCAGAAACATGCTCTGGCAGAAGCTGATAGAAAGCATGCCAAGAAGGGATTTCTAGGCAGTTTATTCAAAGCCAGAGGAGTCTTAATTAGAGGGTTCAGAATACTGGTCCCCAATGACTACTTCCTTATTGACTCTGGTTATTGTCAAAAAAAGAGCCTTGCCCTCCCTCAAGTCACTCTGAAAGACACTTTCAATTACATATTATAATTCAAGTTCTTGCAATTGACACAACCTCAAAAATAGCCTGCTCTCAAGTCACTCTGGGAGCCACTCCAAGGAATGGATGCTATTTGACAGTCAGACTCACTTACATTTTTACTTACCTACCCTACTTATACTTACTTACTTACCCTTACTTATACTTACTTAACTACTATTCACAAACTAAGAAACTGGTCCCATGACTATATGATAGCCAGGGCCAAAGTCTACAATGGCATTACTCCCTTCCTAGCAGGGGCAATCAGTCTTTTTTGAAAAACCCTGTCCACTAAAAAGAAAAAAAAAATCAAGGCAAAAACCACAGCACCCAGAATTCTCATGTGGTCCCCCACCGTGGTACTAACTGGTTGTTCCTTAACCTCATGAAATTGATGTAAAGGCAAATCCTTGCCTTTCAGCTTAATCTGTTTGTCTGCTTGAACACAATTATGGATGTTGTGGATGTTCTTGCATGTATTGCTCTCAAAGTATTGAAATAAGCAGTTGGTGACTTTATTCAGCTTGCTTTTAACATATGTTATATCAAACTGGTAGCAGGCCATCCCAAGGATCTCCAGGGTGGCTCTCAAGGAAGTCCTCTGACATCACTCCCCACTAAAGTGCGGTGTCTTGACATACCAGATAGAACAGGTTGCAGACCACATAATTGGCCAGGGAGATGGGACAGATGCCTCAAATAGCACAGAGAGCCTTGGGGTGACTGCGATAGAAGTCCTTCATGAGGGCAGGTGCATGGACATTTTCAGCAGGTTCCCAGGAGTTGTTTTCAATACCATAGCCCTTCTACTTGACCTTGTACTGTAGCTTGCATTGGAATAAACAACTATTGAGGACCTTCTCCACTTTGTATTCCGGGCCATTGTTGGCAATGACTGGGAGTGGTGGAGGCAGGGCATGTTGACCAGAAATAGGATTGTCCAAGGTGGGTGAGAGCTTGACCATGTTGAAAACTGGGTGTAGGTAGGTGGCACATGCTGGCAGGTAACTGGAGACAATAAGCCAAGAGTCTGATCTGGCGCTCAACCACCTATAGCCCCAGTTGCTGGTGCAATAGCTTCTGGAAGAGCTGAGTGGTTGTGATGTCAGAGGTGTTCAGGTAAACCCAATCCCCAGGCTTGTACTGGAGGGCCAGGGTCCATTCTTGGTTGTAGTAGTGGATCATGTCATTCTTTGCCTTGGTCAGCATGGCTTCCGCCTCCTCTTGTGCCTTCTGCATGCAGTTGACAAAGTTGTTGATGAACTCATTCTCTGATCACCATATGCATGGTTCAAAGCCCATTTAGGAGTGCTGGCCAGTGTCCAGGAAGAATGGAGAGTGCTGCATGGACGTGATTGTTGTATTGAAATTTGGCTCCAGAGAGGAGCTCATTCCAATTGTCCTGCCACTCATTGCAAAACAACTGGAGGTACTGTTCCAGTTCCTGGTTGATGCACTCAGTCTGTCTGTTGGACTGCAGGTGATAGGTAGTGGATGTGTGAAGCTTGATGTGCAGGAGGCGATAAAGCTCCCAGGTGAAGTTCACTATGGACTGGGGACCTCAATTGGAGACGTAGGCATTGGAGAGACTGTGGAGCTTCCAGATGTTCTTCTAGTATAGGTTGGCCATGCCTATTGTGGAGCAGGTCATGTGCATAGAGATGAAATGGGCCCGTTCGCTGTATAGGTTCACGACTAATGATTGCGTTGTAGCCATGTGCGTCCAGAAGTTCCACAATGAAGTCAATAGAGGCTATGCTCCAGCATGCTACCAGCGTGGGAAGGGATTGTAGTTGACTGGTTGGGAGGCGTCAGTGAGGTTTTGTCTGGAGGCAGAGGTTGCAGTTGCTGGTGTAGGAGCCTATGTAGTGGGACATCTGCAGCCATCAGTAGTTCTGGGAGACAAGTTCAAACATTTTCCACCTACTAAGGTGTCCAGCAACACAGGAGTCATGGTGCTGCTCAATAATGCATCTGTTCAGTTTGGCATGTACATCCAGCCCTGGAAGGTGAGAAGACTGTCCTGCAAGCCCCACTTGTCAATGCATATGGACCTCATACCAGAGGGATGTCCCAAGTGTAGTGCTAGCATGGCTCTGGTGACTAAATCTTCCTGCATGCCTACTTTGTTCAGAGGATGTTGACCTCATCTCCTTGCATGGCCATCCCTTCTAGTGCACAAATGATGAACAGCTCTGGGCGCAGGAGGATGATGTTGTTGTTGTCCCCTACTCCAGAGCTATGGTCCATGCACTGGGACAGGGTGTTGGGTTTCCTTGTTAGAAGACTTCCTTTCTGGCCATCCCAGAGTTCCCTGGCGGATCCTAGAAATCTCTGGGATGGCCCATCCTTTGTTGAACTTCTCCAGAACACTCCTGTGCCATTGTAGAAGTACTGTACAGTCATTCTCATGCCTCCGCCTCCCACACTGATGTGCCATGCCATGGCAGAGAGATCCTTAGACTTGTTTTCTTCAAATTTCCTTCTGCCAGGTGATTAGTTATTTTTCTATCATATTTAATGTCTCTAATAAACTTTGGATTTCCCTCCGCCAGCTGTGTGACTTAGCTGCAACCTCTGAAGGTCGCCCTTACAGCAGAACAAGTCTCCTAATCCTGGTCTAGCAGCCTCTTATAGCCGCCAAATATCTTCCGGCTCCTATTTGTTGCTCCTCCACCAGTTTTAAGCACTAACATTGTCTATGTCTCTGAAATAATGTCAAGTAATGTTAGCCTTACAGTTACACGAGAGAACCAGATTGGTGTACAATTCTAGTACTATGTAGTATGACAGTAAAATTGGCTACCTTACCTAAGGCAGTCATACAGACTAATACGTCTAATTAATAAGATAAATATTATGGTTAATTGATAATATTGATTATTTACTATAATAATTATTACTACTTTTGCAGAAGCCATAGAGCAATGCTCTGCGGCTGTAAGTCCATTACAGTCTCAGCCTACCACTCCAAAAGTGCTCCCGGACGCCACAACCTCTGGCAAGGAAGCTTGGACCTGCCTGCTCCACCTAGAAATGCAGGTGCAACTCACCCAAGCCTCTCTCACCCAACACACTGCTGAACTCACCCATCTCTGCCAAACTATCAAAACTATTTCTGACTCCCTCCGCACCCTCCTCAAACGCCTCACTCCGGTGGCAGCAGACTCCCCGCCGCCTACCCCGCTGGCACAATGTCCTCACGCCACACGATCTCCTGTCCTGGCATGGGAGTGCTCCAACATCCTACATCTGGTGACTCCCAATATGTACAACAGTGACCACGTGTTTGAGGAACACTTTCTGCAATCTTGCATCACCTATCTGCGGCAACAACTTTATCTCTGATGAGCTGAAAATTGCATGGGTCTTGTCCTATATAAAGTTGGGACGAGCAGCCACCTATGCACTGAGGGTTTTTTGGCGCTCCGGTGGCATCTCTAGCTTCATGGACTGGGCCAAGTTCAAGCAGAAGTTCCAGGATGAGTTCTTTTCCCAAAACCCCACCAAAACCACTGCACTGATTATACAAGATCAGGATCAGTATGACCAAGGAAAGCACTCGCTGGATGAATATATCAACTTGTTCCATGCATTGGTCAAGCAAGCTGAGTATCCCAACGGCCTGCAACTCTGTCTTACCTTTTGGGAAGGGCTCCATCTGACTCTGATGGAGCACATCAACAACCCTGTGGAGGGATGACCAGCGGATGACCAGGTCTTTTCATGGTACCAAGTGGCCCAGGAGCAGTAGCAGCTCATCAAGCTCAAGCACAACTTCTGCAAGCCCACGCACTCTGTGCCATTTACATGACTGCTCATGGCATTTCTCCGCTGACTCATGGTCCAGGCACCGCCCATGGCAATGGTCGCACCACCAGCGCCCCTGGCACTACCTCTGGGCACTCCAATGGTTGTGGACGCCTCCTGACAATGTGCCCCTCTCCCCTTCTCATGCTGATGCTGCAGCGCTCAAGGCCACTTTGCGTGCCAATGCTCCAGGGGTCTTGAAGTGTGCTACTTCTTCCCAGAAGAGCAGGAGGAGCTACTCCTGCAGCTCCTGGCAGCCAAGGACGCTGCCAGCATGCCCTCTCCAGACACCCCCATCCTGAAGGAGGCACAGGAGGACCCTCATGTTTTAGAGGGCCCAGAGGAGCAGAAGGAGGGTTTTTATGGGCGCAGCAGTATGCTCCTGCCGCCTAGTGCTAATCAGTTTGCATGTATATCAGTAGAAAAAATCAATACAGTCTCCATTGACAGCTCTCTGCTTCCAACTGCAAGCACCGCCCTTGCTATACTCAATGACTCTCCTCAACCTGCTCCAACACCTGCCTGAGCACACCTCCCCACCTAGGAGTGCCGCCTCCCCCACTGCTATGTAATTGCTCCCACTCTATTGCCCAACTTGCTCCAGATAAATGTGGAAATCAAGATGACCAACATGCAACAGACCCAGAGCATGTCAGCCCTCTTGGATTCCAGAGCTACAGGGCTCTTTGTGAATGCCAGCTATATAGAATGGCACCAGCTCACCACCCAACCCCTGCTTGCCCCAATCCCAGTATACAACATTGACAGTACTCACAATGAAGCTGGGTCCATTAAGTCTGTGGTGGACCTGGTCCTCTGCTACCGGTCCCATGCCAAGTGCACCACCTTTGCAGTCACAAGTATCAGCAAGCAGGACATGATCTTGGGGTTACTGTGGCTCTAGGAGCACAACCCAGAGATCAACTGGGCTACTAGAGAAGTGAGCATGAGCTGGTACCCCCAGCATTGTGCAACATGCGTCAAAGAAGTGAAGGAGTGGTGGACCGCTATGCAGAAATGCACAGCTATCAGAGCATACCACGTAGGGCACCTCCCCTTTGCCAATCTTGACCTGCTGAACCCCCTGCCTCTGGCATTCCTTTGTAGGGAGGCCCTCTACAAGGACAACAGACACAGCAAAGAGGACTCCAGTCAGGAAGAGGACTCCAGTCAGGAAAAGGGATGCAAGGGGAGTTCCTACCCGTGCAAAACCCAAAGCTTCCAGATGAAGCCATTGAGGTAGGAGACCGCATCTACACCACCATGCTACGACTCCTGCCAGTTGTGAAGGAGATCCAGACCAGCCAAACCACCTCTCAGCAGTTGGCCCAGGCCTTTGCAGCCAATGCTCAGCCCTGGACGTTTCAGAATGTGATCTTCAACCACCTACACAACTTTGAGGATGTCTTCTCCAAGACCTTGTTTGACTCCCTCCCAGAATGCAAGCAGTGGGACCATGCTATCAAGCTCCTACTGGACTCAAAGCCGGCTGACTGCAAGGTTTACCCGCTCACACCCAAAGAGCAGAATGAGCTTGATGCTTTCCTCTAGGAGAATCTGGAGTCTGGATGAATCTGCCCCTCAAAGTTTCTGATGGCCTCTCCAGTGTTTTTCATCAAGAAGAAGGATGGCTCCCTCTGGCTGGTCCAGGACTATCATGTGCTCAACACGATGACTGTCAAGAATTGCTACTCACTCCCCCTCATCTCTGAGCTGATCAACAATCTCTGGGGTGTGCGCTACTTCACAAAGTTGGACGTCCAATAGGGCTACAACAATGTGCGCATCCAGGAGGGAGATGAGTAGAAGGCCGTGTTTTGGACCAATCATGAGCTGTTTGAACTCCAAGTGATATTCTTCAGACTCACTAACAGCTCCACCATCTTCCAGACCATGATGAACAACATTTTCCAGGACCTGATTGTGGACGGAGTGGTCAGTGTGTATCTCAACGACATCCTCATCTACACCAAGATGCTAGAGGAGCATCAGCAGATCACATGGGTTGTCCTGGACCGTCTCTGCCAGCACCAGCTTTACCTCAAGCCAGAAAAATGTGAGTTTAAGCAGACCCGTATTGAATATTCCAGACTCATCATCTCCCATGGCATGGCGGAGATGGACCCAGTGAAGGTGGCCAGCGTCACACAGTGGCTGGAGCCCTGGAGCAAGAAGAAAGTGCAAGCCTTCCTGGGGTTCACCAACTTCTACCGGTGCTTCATCTAGGACTTCTCTCATCACATGCGTCCTCTCTTTGACCTCACTGGAAAGGACGTTGCCTGGACTTAGGGCAATGTGGAGCAGCAGGCCTTCAATGCCCTCAAGTCTGCCATCACGTTGAAGCCTATTCTGCTCTTTCCAGACAACAACCAACCCTTCCACGTCGAGGCCGACAGCTCTGACTTTGCAACCAGTGCAGTTCTCTCTCAGCAGTCCCCGGAGGATGGTAAATAGCACTCTGTTGCCTTCTACTCCAAGAGCCTCAATGCTATGGAACAAAATTACAAGATCCACAACAAGGAGATGCTTGCAATCATCTGGTTGCTGGAGGAGTGGTGCTACTTCCTTGAAGGGGCCTGCCACAAGTTCGAAGTCTGAACGGACCACAAGAACCTGGAGTACTTCCAGACAGCCAAGAAACTGAACCGTCACTAGGCCTGGTGGTCCCTGTACCTGGCCAACTTCAACGTCACGCTGCACTACAAGCCAGGCCAAAGCATGGGAAAGCTTGATGCCCTCTCCCAGCGCGTGGACCATGGCTCTGGTGCAGGGAACAACAACATCACCCTCCTGTGCCCATAGTTGTTCACCATTTGTGCACTGGAAGGAGTGGCCATGCAAGGAGACGAGGTCAATATACTCTGGGACATACGCCAGAGTAACCAGGAAGGCCTGCAGAAAGATTTGGTCGCTAGAGCAACGTTAGCGCTATGCTTGGGATGCTCCTCCAGCACAAAGTCCATACATACCAATGTAGGAGTTGCAGGATGGTCTCTCACCTTCCAAGGGTGGATATACATGCCCAACAACCTGGACCTCCGTAGATGCATTGTCAAGCAGCACCACAACTTCCATGTTGCGAAGCACCCCAGAAAACATTGGAACTCCTCATTTCCCAAAACTACTAGTGGCCACAGATGCCCCACTACATAGGCTCCTACACCAGTACCTGCAACTTCTGCCTCCAAACAAAACCCCATCAATGTCTTCCGATGAGTCAACTGCAGTCCCTCTCCATGCCCACAGCGTGCTGGAGCATAGCCTCCATTGACTTCATTATGGAGCTCCTAGATGCACACGGATACAATGCAGTCATGGTCATGGTTGACCTGTATAGCAAGTGCACTTCATTCCAACGCACACGGCCTGCTCTGCAATGGGCGTGGCTGTAAGGGCAACCTCTGGAGGTTGCGGCTAAGTCACACAACTGGCAGAGGAAAATCCGAAGTGTCAGCCAGAGCCTGTAGGCCAACGGTCCTACCTGGCGCTCAACCACATATGGCTCCAGTTGTTGGTGTGAGAGCTTTTGGGATGGCCTAGTGGTCGCGATGTCGGAGGCGTCCAGGTAGACTCGGTCTCCAGGCTTGTACTGGGGGGTTGGCGAGCGTCCTCGGTCGTAATAGCGGGCCATGTCGTCCTTGGCCTTGGTCAGGGCTGCCTCCGCCTCCTCCTGTGCCTTCCGCATACGGTCGACAAACTCATTGACCGTCTTGTTCTCCAATTGTCGTGCATGCGGTTTGAAGCCCATCCGGGGGTGCCTGCCAGTGTCCAGAAAGAACGGGGAGTGCTGCGTGGAGGCGTGGATGCGGTTATTGTACTGGAACTCGGCCTCCGGGAGGAGTTTGTCCCAGTCGTCCTGCCGCTTGTTACAGAAAAGCCGGAGGTACTGTTCCAGTTCCTGGTTGACGTGTTCGGTCTGGCCATTGGACTGCAGGTGGTAGGCGGTGGAAGTGTGGAGCTTGACGTGCAGGAGACAATAGAGCTCCCGGGTGAAGTCTGCCACGAACTGGGGGCCCCGGTTGGAGATGTAGGCATCGGAGAGGCCATGGAGCTTCCAGACGTTCTTCCGATACAGGTTGGCTGCGCCCATTGCCAAGCAGGTCGTGTGCGTTGGAATGAAGTGAGCTCGCTTTCCATACAGGTCGACCACAACCATCACTGCGTCGTATCCATGCGCATCCGGAAGTTCCATGATGAAGTCGACGGAGGCCACACTCCAGCGCGCCGCAGGTGTGGGGAGGGATTGCGGATAGCCTGTCGGGGGGCGCCGGTGTGGTTTCGTCTGGAGGCAGAGGTCGCAGGTGCTGGTGTAGGAGCCGATGTAGCGGGACATCTAGGGCCACCAGTAGTTCCGCGAGACCAGCTCCAGCGTCTTCCACCTACCAGGGTGCTCTGTGACACGGGAGTTGTGGTGCTGCTCAACAATGCGCCGACGGAGCTCCGGGTTGTTGGGCACATATATCCGCCCGCGGAAGGTGAGGAGGCCATCCTGCAGGCCCCACTCGTCCGTGCGTACCGACTTTGTACCGGAGGGGCGCCCCAAATGTAGCGCTAGCGCAGCTTTGGCAACCGAGTCTTCCTGTAGACCTTCCCGGTTTCCCCGATGTATGTCCCGGAGAATGTTGACCTCGTCTCCTTGTACAGCTACCCCTTCCAAGGCACGAATGGCAAACAGCTCCGGGTGGAGGAGGGTGATGTTATTGTTATCTCCTGCACCGGAGCTGTGGTCCGCGCACCTGGAGAAGGCGTCGGGCTTCCCCATGCTCCGGCCTGGCTTGTGGTGCAGCGTGAAGTCAAAGTTAGCGAGGTACAAAGACCACCGGGCCTGGCGACGGTTCAGCTTCTTGGCCGTCCGGAAGTGTTCCAGGTTCTTGTGGTCAGTCCAGACTTCAAACTTGTGGCGGGCCCCCTCGAGGAAGTGGCGCCACTCCTCCAGCGACCGGATGATTGCGAGCATCTCCTTGTTGTGGATCTCGTAATTTCATTCCACGGCATTGAGGCTCTTGGAGTAGAAGGCAACGGGGTGCCACTTACCATCCTCCGGAGACTGCTGGGATAGGACTGCACCGGTTGTGAAGTCGGAACTGTTGGCCTCGACGCAGAAGGGTCGGTCATCATCCGGGAAGAGCAGAACGGGCTGGGACATGACGGCAGACTTGAGGGCGTTGAAGGCCCGCTGCTCCGCATCTCCCCAGGTCCAAGAGACATCCTTCCCGGTGAGGTCAAAGAGGGGACGCGCATGGTAGGAGAAGTCCTGGATGAAGCGCCGGTAGAAGTTCGTGAACCCCAGGAAGGCTTGTACTTCCTTCTTGCTCCGGAGCTCCGGCCACTGCATCACGCCAGCCACCTTCACCAGGTCCATCTCCACCATGCCGTGGGAGATGATAAGTCCGAGATACTCAATGCGCGTCTGCTCAAACTCGCACTTCTCCGGCTTGAGGTACAACTGGTGCTGGCGGAGACGGTCTAGGACGATCCGCGTGATCCGACAATGCTCTTCTAGCATCTTGGTATAGATGAGGATGTCATCGAGATACACACAGACCACTCCGTCCGCGATCAGGTCCCGGAAAATGTCGTTCATCATGGTCTGGAAGGTGGCGGGGCTGTTGGTGAGTCCAAAGAACATCACTAGAGGTTCGAACAGCCCGCGGTTGATCCAAAACGCGGCCTTCCACTCATCTCCCTCCTGGATGCGCACGTTGTTGTAGCCTCACCGGACGTCCAACTTTGTGAAGTAACGCGCACCCTGGAGGTTGCTGATCAGTTCCGAGATGAGAGGCAGTGGGTAGCAGTTCTTGACAGTCATTGCGTTGAGTACCCAATAGTCTTGGACCAACCAGAGGGAGCCATCCTTCTTCTTGATGAAAAACACCGGAGAGGCCATCGGAGACTTTGAGGGGCGGATTCGTCCTGACTCCAGATTCTCCTGGAGGAATGCGTCAAGCTCATCCTGCTCTTTGGGTGCAAGTGGATAAACCTTGCAGTTGGCCGGCTTTGAGTCTGGCAGGAGCTCAATGGCATGATCCCACTGCTTGCGCTCCGGGAAGGAGTCAAACAAGGCCTTAGAGAAAACATCCTCAAAGTCGTGCAAATGGTCGGGGACCGCATCCCGGAACGTCCGGGGCTGGGCGTTGGCTGCAAAGGCCTGGGCCAGTCGTTGAGAAGTGGTTTGGCTGGCCTGGATCTCCTCTGCCACTGGTGGGGGTCGTAGCGTGGTGGCGTAGATGCGGTCTCCTACCTCAATGGCTTTGTCCGGAAGCTCCGGGTCCTGCGCAGGTAGGAACTCTCCTTCACGTCCCTCCTTCTGACTAGGATTTCCTCCGCTGTGCCTGTTGTCCTCGTAGAGGGCCTCCCTACGAGAGAACGCCAGAGGCGGGGGATCCAGCAGGTCGAGATCAGCAAAGGGGAGGTGACCTACGTGGCACGCCCTGATAGCTGCGCGTTCCCGCATAGCGGTGCGCCGCTCCTTCTTCACTTCTTCTGCGCAGGTCGCACAGCGTCGGGGGCACCGGCTCATGCTCATCTCCCCAGTAGCCCAGTCGATTTCTGGGTTGTGCTCCCAGAGCCACAGGAATCCCAGGATCATGTCCTGTTTACCAATGCTTGTGACAGCATAGGTAGTGCGCTCCGCATGGGACCGGTAGCGAAGAACAAGGTCCACCACAGACTTGATGGACCCTGCTTCGTTGCGGGTACCGTCAACGTTGTATACCGGGATCGGGGCAAGCAGGGGTCGAGTGGTGAGCTGATGCCGTTCTACGTAGCTGGTGTCCACGAAGAGCCCGGTGGCTCCGGAGTCTAGGAGGGCCGACACGCTCCGGGTCTGTTGCGTGTCAGTTGTCTTGATTTCCACGTTCATCTGGAGCAAGTTGGGCAATAGAGTGGAGGCAATTACGTAGCGGCGGGGGAGGCGGCGCTCCCAGGTGGGGAGGCACGTTTGGGCAGGCGTCGGAGAGGGCTGAGGGGGTTTGTTGGGTATGACAGGAGTAGTGCTTACAGTTGGAGAGCTATCGGCAGAGGCTGTATTGATTTCTTCTACCGACAAACATGCAAACCTGTTAGCACTAAGCGGCGGGGGCGTACTGGTCACCCGCCGCGCCCCTGAAAACCCTCACTCTGCTCCTCCTGGCCTTCCAAAACGTGGGCATCTTCTGATGTCTCCTCCAGGATGGGGGTATCCGGAGAGGGCACTCCAGCAATGTGCAGGAGTAGCTCCTCTTGCTCCTCTGGGGAGAGGTAGCGCACTTCCAGACCCCTGGGGCAGTGACGTGCGAAATGGCCCTGCGCGCCACAGCATTGGCATGAGAGGGGGAGCAGGGCGCATCAGAGGCGCAGGATGCGCAGGCTTGCAGAGGTCACGCTTGAGCTCCATGAGCTGCCATTGCTCCCGGGCCACCCAGTACCATGCCAGGACCTGGTTGTCAGCCGGTCAACCCTCCGCAAGGTTGTCGATGCGCTCCATCAGGGTCGGATGGAGCCCTTCCTGAAAGGTAAAGCAGAGTTGCAGGCCATCGGGGTACTTGGCCTGCTCGACCAATGCGCAGAACGAGTTGATGTACTCATCCAGCAAGCGTTTCCCTTGGCCGTACTGCTCTCTATCCCTCAGGATCAGCGCGGCGCTTTTGGCGGGGTTCCAGGGAAAGAACTCGTCCCAGAACTCTTGTTCAAACTCGGCCCAGTCCATAAAGCTTGCAACGCCTCCGGGGCGCCGGAAAACCCTCAGCGCGTAGGTGGCCGCTCGTCCCAACTTCATGTAGGACAAGACCCACGCAATTTTCAGCTCATCAGATACAAAATCGTCGCCACAGAGCTGGAGATAGGTGGCACACGACTGGAGGAAGCGTTCCCCAGACGCGTGGTTGCCGTTGTAGATGTCAGGGGTTGCCGGGCACGGAATGTTGGAGCACTCCCGTGCCGGGATGGGGGATTGCACAGCACGTGGGCGCTGCACCGGCGGAGTAGGCAGCGGGGAGTTGGGTGCCGCCGGGGCAAGGCGTTCAAGGAGGGTACGGAGAGAGTCGGAGATGGTGTCGGTAGTTTGTCGGAGGTGGGTGAGTTTGGCGGAGTGCTGGGTAAGGAAGGCTTGGGTGAGTTGCACCTGCGTTTCTAGGTGGAGCAGGCGGCTTGTGCTAAACCCTGGAACACTTCATCCAGCTTCCTTTTGTTCCCGGCACACATCCTCCTGCCCCAGCGCACCCCTCCGACCCTCCCTAGGTCTCCGGCATGTCCGTAGTTGTCTGAGTCTGCTTGATAAGGCCTTGCCCAGAATTGCTGAGCCACCAGGTCAGCGGAACCTGACAGCCTCCATGCAGCACTTCCCATTCTTCCTGGACACCGGCAGGCACCCCTGGATGGGCTTCAAATTGTGCATACAACGATTGCAGAATGAGTCCATCAACAAGTTTGTCAACCACATGCAGAAGGCATAGGAGGAGGCAGAAGCCATGTTGACCAAGGCAAAGGACAATATGGCCTGCTACTACAACTGAGGGCATACACCGGTCCCCCAGTACAAGCCTGGAAATCATGTCTACCTGGACGCCTCCAACATTGCAACCACTTGGCCCTTTCAGAAGCTATTGCACGGGCAACTGGGGCTATACATGGTTGAGCATCAGGTGGGACCACTGGCCTACAGGTTCCGGTTGCCTACCAGCATGCGCTGCCTACACCCAGTCTTCAACATGGTCAAGCTCTCGCCCACCCCAGACGATTTTATCCCTGGTCAACGTGCCCTGCCTCTGCCACCTCCAGTCATCATTGACAATAGCCTGGAGTACAAAGTAGAGAAGATCCTTGACAGTTGTCTATTCCAGTGCAAACTACAATACAAGGTCAAGTGGAAGGGCTATAGTATTGAAGACAACTCCTAGGAACCCGCTGAAAACATCCATGCGCCCACCCTTGTGAAGGACTTCCACCGCAATCACCCTGGAACTCCTTGTGCCATCCAAGGCATCTATCCTGTTTCCCTAGCCAACTAGGTGGTCTACAACTTATTCTACCCAGTGCATCAAGACGCCACACTTTAGAGAGGGGATGATGTCAGAGGACTGTCTTTCTGACCACTCTAGAGTTTCTCGGCAGACTCTGGAGATCTCTGGGATGGCCTGCCCTTTGTTAGACCTCTCTGGGACACTTCCACACCATTGTAGAAGTACTGTACAGTTGTTCTCATGCCTTTGCCTCCCACACTGATGCACCACACTGCAACAAAGGAATCCTTAGACTTGTTCTCTTTGGATTTCCTTCTGCCAGGTGATTAGGTATTTTCCTGTTGTATTTACTGTTTCTAATAAACTTCGGATTTCCCTCTGCCAGTTGTGTGACTTAGCTGCAACCTCTGCAGCTCGCCCTTACATTCCCCATACTTTGAACCAGTTTGTAGTGTAACATAAAATCAAAGTTGGCAAGGTACAGAGACCACTGGGCCTGGCAACAGTTAAGCTTCTTGGCCATCTGGAAATATTTCAAGTTCTTGTGGTCTGTCCAGACTTTGAACTTGTGTTGAGCTCCCTCCAAGAAGTGGTGCCATTGCTCTAGCAACTGGATGATTGTGAATATCTCTTTTTTGTGGATCTCATAGTTTTGCTCCACAGCATTGAGGCTCTTGGAATAGAAGGCTACAGGGTGCCACTTACTGTCCTCTGGGGACTGTTGGGAGAGGACTGCACCAGTTGCAAAGTTGAAGCTGTTGGCCTCAAGACAAAAGGGTCAGTCATCATCTGGAAAGAGCAGCTTTGACGTGATAGCAGATTGCCTACTGCTCTGCGTCGCCCCAAGTTTAGGCGGCGTCCTTCCCAGTCAGATTGAAGAGGGGGTGTGCATAATGGGAGAATTCCTGGATGAAACACCGGTAGAAGTTGGTGAACTCTAGGAAGGCCTGCACTTCCTTCTTACTCTAGGGCTCCAGCACTGTGTAACACCAGCCACCTTCACCAGGTCCATCTCTGCCATACCATAGGAGATGATGAACCCGAGATACTCAATATGAGTCTGCTTGAACTCACACTTCTCTGGCTTGAGGTAGAGCTGATGCTGGCAGAGATGGTCCAGGACAATCCATGTGACCTGACGATGCTGCTCCAATGTCTTGGTGTAGATGAAGATGTTGTTGAAGTACATGCAAACCACTCCATCTGCAATCAGGTCCCAAAATATTTTGTTCATCATGGTCTGGAAGGTGGCGGAGCTGTTAGTGAGTCTGAAGAATATTACTTGGAGTTCAAACAGCCCATGATTGGTCTGGAACGCTGCCTTCCACTCATCTCCCTCCTGGATGCGCACATTGTTGTAGCCCCACTGGATGTCCAACTTTGTGAAGTAGCGTGCACTCCAGAGGTTATTGATCAGCTCAGAGATGAGAGGGAGTGGATAGCGGTTCTTGACAGTCATTGTGTTGAGCACATGGTAGTCCTAGACCAACCAGAGAGAACCATTCTTCTTCTTGATGAAAAACACCAGAGAGGCCATCAGAGACTTCAAGAAGTGGATTTGTCCAGACTCCAGATTCTCCCAGAGGAAGGCATCAAGCTCATCCTGCTCCTTGGGTGCAAGCGGATAAATCTTGCAGTTGGCTGGCTTTGAGTCTGGTAGTGTCAAGGGACTTCCCTTTTTGGCCACCCCAGAGTTCTCCGGCGGTCTCCAAAGATCCCTAGGATAGTGGCCCACTCTTTGTTGGATATCTCCAGAATGCTCCTGCACCTTTGTAGAAGTACTGTACAGCTGTTCTCATGCCTCCGCCCCTGTGCTAATGCACTGCACCATGGCAAAGGGATCCTTAGACTTGTTCTCTTTGGATTTTCCTCTGTCAGGTGATTAGCTATCTTTCTGTCATAGTATATCAGTTCTAATTTAGCCTTGTATGCCTCTTGCCTGACTTTTGCCTGCCTCTGTGCCTGCTCAACTCAGTACTGCTCTGCAATTCATCATCTTCCTGGGTCAGTGCAAGCCTGTTTTAAACCCCTGCACCCATGT
>QLOM01000659.1:0-15790 GCA_003313785.1 Termitomyces sp. MG148
CATTGAGTTCAAACAAATATAAACAACAGAAAGGGCTGCACAAATTCTGCTCTACAAGCCAACCTCGAGACACTGGGTGTGGTAGTACAGTTTTCGTTAACTTCAAGGACGACCAGCTTGGGACAGAAGGCCGAGAGACGAAGGCATTAAATGGCACGCTGAATTACAATGGCGATGAACATTCGGAGCTTTCCCCGAGTCAAGCCACACGGTCCGAGGAGAAAACTTTTTTCAGCGCACTGGAACCACAGGGTTTACAAATGACTTGAGCGTGACTGGAGGCGCGCTGGCCAAGACCAAAATATACAGGATGGGAGTTGCCATGAGTGTAACAGATCAAGGCCTTGAGAACGATCGGCGCCATATACAACAGAGGTGGTCAGACCTCCAGCAACAATGCATAACTGAGGATGAATGGCCTTGGTTCATTCGTATACCACAGAAAACTTTAGCTCAACTCTTTGGTTGGAGAGTTATTCCTTGAAGTCAGGGTCGAAAAGGCGATGCGGAAGAGGTTATGATTCCGCAGTGGAATAGGAAGGAAGGGCTGGAAAATCTTAATGGCTTTGTCGAAGTCGAGGAAAGGAAGAACCAAGTCCCATGAGGCTTTTCTGCGGAGTGGCGTGGGAGCAGAGCCCTTTTTTTCATTGGCTGACGTGCCTGATTGCCGAAGATCAACAGTTTCAGACACCGACCAAGGGAGGCACTACATATTTACTATTTACTCTTATGATATCTACCTACGCCAGATAGCTAGCTACGGATCGGCGACAATACACCACGGTAGACCAATGGAAGAGTCTGAGACTGAAAAAAAAAACTAAGTAAATGAGAAGTGGGGTAGCATCCCTCGTAAGGGAAAGCTTGCCACCACTTCGGAGGATTAGGGTTATCACAAACAGGGAGTTGCAAAATGTAGTTTTTTAAAAAGATCGACGTACTTTTGTACCTGATCCTTTTAAATTTGATTCAAATGATACTAGTGTTCTCTGGATTTTTAGTTTGGCTCGAATTGGGGGTTGACGTTGTGTTGCGATTGCGTGCATTGGGGCAATTTTCGCATTTCTCAGCAAGACTGTTCTCGGTTTTAAAAACAAGCTCATACTTTAGCTCAAGTTGCTGGGAACAGACTCAGTACATCATGGAGCAAGCATATGTTTATATAACTACGGATAAGAGGGTGAACTTATGCCTTGCCCGTGACACACTGTGATTTCTTTGAACAAATTTAAAAGTCCGCTGCTGACTGCGTCACGACGCGGTTTGTTGATAGGATGTGGTGCCGAATCGGAGATTCGACCGGCAATTGTGACACGTCGTGACAAAAGTTTTGTAACTCCCTGTTTTTGGCACCTGGACAAAGGTTCACAGCACTCTACCACGAAAACAATTCTATAAGTGTCTAGCCCAGATACTAGTCTACTGATCCCCGAAGTCCGATTAGAAAACGGTGAGCCCGATGTGTTGCAATCGTTGATTTGCTTCAAAATTTTGCAACTCCCTGTTTGTGATAGTACATACACATACTTATCTACGTTGAGAAAGATGGATTCAAACTCCAGGCAAGGAATGATTTGACCTATTCAACTGGTTATGATTTCATTTCCTTCGTTTCATCCTTTACATAGACGTGTATCAGAGGATGGGAAAGAGCCATCTGCAATTTTGAATCACCAAGCCTAGAAAATTCACGTTTACCCTACATAGTATGTATCTTTGTCCCAGCCAAATACTCATTCATCCACAGTGACCCATAATACTTGTGGTCATTCTCTTTCCGCTAGTTTTTATGACCGAGAGCCGAGAAAGGAGGGATGGAGTGATTAGATTTCATTAATGATATTGAAAAGGATGAGTAGATGACGTTCGCTCCTTCTCACTTAGTATTCCTGAGCTGTGTTCAATAGTTAAGGAAATTTAGCGGTTGAAGGCCTTCCAAAGAGAGATCGTGCCAGAGCAAGCATATCACGTGACAGGACTTTCCTGTTTGTCGCGTGGTTTGAGGTTCTTGTTCAATTCTTTACCTCGAGGCAACCTGGATAGTGAGAGACTTTGTGCCCTCGCATTGGGACCATGAACGCCGTTCTTTCTCTCATCCTACACCCTCTTATACCCGTTAACATATCTGATGATGACGACCAACAGGGTATTGACATTGTCTACCCCATAACGATCTTCTTCGTCATTGGGATATGGCTTGTAATTCAACGATATCACAAAATGCACAACGATCCCGTCCCATTTTCTTTCACTATACCGGAGGTACCTGGTATATACGTGTGATTATATCTATATAACTTATCTCCCCATAGCCTGCAAGTCCAGACTGGAACTCGTATCCTATCAAACAGCCCAACTTAAAGTCACACCTAGAGGACGAAAATCTTATGTCTCATCATGCTAACGATAGTAAGAGAGAGTATATCACGAGTTTTGACCCTGCCACCGGTCTCCATATCCATACATACCTAGCCGACAACGAGGAAGAAATTCGCGGAAAGATTGTTCAAGCCGAGAATGCGCAGAAGAGATGGCGCCATACGACGTTCACACAGAGGAGACGCGTTGTGAGGAGTCTGCTGAAGTGGCTAGTGGACAATCAGGATCTGTGTGCAAGGGTTGCGTGTCGAGACTCGGGAAAGACGCGTGAGTTCCCTTTCAAAATAATTTCTTCGTATA
The DNA here is from genome assembly GCA_003313785.1 of Termitomyces sp. MG148. Taxonomy (NCBI): domain Eukaryota; kingdom Fungi; phylum Basidiomycota; class Agaricomycetes; order Agaricales; family Lyophyllaceae; genus Termitomyces; species Termitomyces sp. MG148. The sequence goes on from QLOM01000659.1 coordinate 2,680, forward strand.
CTCTTGACATGTATCACCAGTTATTGATGCTGCGCTTGGAGAAATATTGACCACATGTTCAAAAATGGAATGGCTGCTCAAACATGGCGAGAAAGCACTTAGTCCAGAAACAAGAGCAAGCAATTTCCTATTGTTCTATAAGCATTCTCAAGTCGTGTATGAGCCCCTGGGTGTTGTCGCTGCTATTGTTTCGTGGAACTATCGTATGTTCTCGTATGTTCTGTGCAGGCTTCTTTTGACGGTAGTCTAGCTCTACATAATGCCTGGTCGCCAATCCTTGCTGCTCTCTTTGCTGGAAATTCAATTGTGCTGAAGTGTTCCGAGAACGTGGTTTGGTCGACCAGTTGGTTCGTTGACATCATCAAGTTATGCCTTCGTGCCTGCGGCCATGATGAAGAACTCGTTCAGGTCGTGTGTTGCTGGCCTGGACAAGCTGAGGCTCTGACCAAGTCGCCGAGAATCAAACACATCACGTTCATTGGCTCTGAAGAAGTCGGACGAAAGGTCCGTCGTTCATTTTGCATATACCATCTCCATTATAATAGAGGCCCGTCAGGTTGCTAGGGCCGCGACAGAGAATTTGACTCCTGTTACTCTTGAGCTTGGAGGCAAGGACCCGGTGATTGTTTTACCTGGCACTAATCTCAACAAATGGGCCAGCTTGTGGATGCGGGGAATTTTGTGAGTAGTCCTTAGTGTCTGTAGAGCACAAGCTCTCTGACTACCACCTACCTTAGCCAGAATATGGGACAAAACTGCATTGGCATTGAAAGGATCCTAGTACATTCGAAACAATATGATGAGCTACATGCCATTTTCAACGAGCGTATTAACAGACTCCGGGTTGGCTCGGTATTTGCGCCTTCGCCTGAAGGCTATGTTACTACGACTGACTGTGGTTCCATGATCTCGAGCGAGAGGTTCGACGGCCTAGAAAGGATTATACGTGCTGCCAGTCAGGGGGGTGCACATATTCTGAATGGAACCCCGTACAATCACATATTGGAGAATGGCTGTTACTTCTCGCCGACTCTTGTGGGCCCCGTGGATGCTGGAATGGAAATCGCTAATCAAGAACGTAAGTAACACATCTGCTACAATTTTGAATCTTCAGCCGACTACGGATAACAAGTGTTCGCTCCTGTTGCTTGCCTGATGAGTTATGAAACGATTGACGAGGCGATTGAAATTGCGAACGGGACCCGATACGGTCTCGGCGCCAGTGTCTTTGGTCCTGACCAGCGTCAAGCCCTTGAGGTAGCTAAGAAACTTGAATGTGGCATGGTCTCTATCAACGATTTTGGAGTGTTCTATGTAAGATTCCTTCTGCTTTTATTTTGACTTCTCGAGCTCATGTATGTCCTTCCAGGTCAAGTAGGAACCAACTGGCAAACTTTTCTAGACCTCCCACTGACTCATCTCTTTAGTCAAGATCTGCCATTTGGAGGTGCCAAACGTAGTGGATATGGGCGATTTGGTCAGTAGTTGTTCTCTGCAACCACTATTGTCATTGAAGTACTTTTTCATCTATAAGGTGGTCCGGAGGGCCTACGATCTCTGACGAATGTCAAGGCGATCATGACAGATAGGTGGCCTGCAGTCATACAGACTTCGATCCCTACAGTCCTTGACTATCCTGTTCGGTCTCTCGCTCAGAGCTGGTGCGTTCTCACCTCGGATCTATCTTTCTTATACCGGCGAACTGAACGGGTTTCTCAGGGATTTTGCCAGTGGTCTCATCCGTTTTGTGTACGGTGATGGGTGGCGCACGAGAATCCGTGCCCTCTTCGGCCTCATCACTGCTATGCGCAAGTAAAGGTCAATTTATTCCCCTCGTAGATATAGTGCACTGGTATGTTGTGTGTCTGGTCTTAGTTGGAAGATTTCTGTGCTCACCTTGTACTCTATCTGATACCGTACTCAATCTTGTTTTCTCTTTGAAGCATGCGAAGTGTTAAAGGAAACCGTAACAGTTACAATGTACCAGATTTCCAGATTAGATAGATCTTGATCTACATCGTGATATACATCCTTCGGACCCAAAGTTTGTCACTCGGAAACACATTACGAAGTTCTATTTACACGGCGTTCTCTTTCGAGATGGACAATCTCATCAACACCGATGGTCTTGAACGGCCACGTAAACCAATTTCCGCCACTCCGCATGCTTGGCAAGTACATGTCTTCCAACAACTCATCGACAAGCTGTGGCCAGCTGAAGGTTGCAAAGCAAATCAGTATCCGCGTCTCGCGTATCACTACCGTAGACGTACGTCCAAAATGCCAACTTACTGCTATAGCTCTCGTTCACCCAGGGAAGCATGCTCGGATATCTCTTCCCCATCCAAGCCGAGTTACGCTCAGCACATGCGAGTGCTTCTTCGACCGTAGACGGCAGCCGCATACGGTCCCCCAAGAAATACGATGAAATCCAATGCGCACACACTTCAAAAGTGTAGCCATTGTTGGTGGTGAACTATAGTTGGGCATTGGACGAAAGAACAAGTGAGAGATATTGTTAACCTACAACTGCTCCATTAATTGCGAAGTCTCGTTTATCGATATTTTTTGCAGGTACGAGACCACGATATATTGATGAAGACCATTGCTCATTGCCAAGGTGTAGCACTGGAGGGTTTGCTAAAGACGTGTAATTCCAGTTATAAACGCCATTCGCGGACGGGGAATGCCTGCTAATTCCCAGCTCTACCGCAGTCTGGGCTAGAATTATGTTAGCTTAGAAAGATCCGAAAACATCATTTCTACCATCAAAGAGGTTCGCCCACGAAGACTTAAATCCAGTAGCGAGAATCACAACATCCGCAGGCAGGACTCGCCCATCCTTCAAAGTCACAGACCTTCCGTCGTCACCGAAGCCCGTAGCACGCGCTGGTGCCACAAGCTTGATCTTTCCAGATTGGACCAGACCGTGAAAGCCGTCTGCCCTATAGCAACCGTCGTCGTTTGTCCTAATACCCCAGAACGCTGACTGAGCATGTCGCAATGGAGAATCTACTGGTAAGGAATACACGTCCAGCTACTCTCAACAGGAAATGTCAGAATGAAAATGGGCATATCTTTGGACGGTCATTCACCGAGGTTGAGGTAATCTTGTCCCAGATAAAGTGTACGATTCTGCTGCCGAGCCATGTGGTGTGCAAGAAACGTCTTCCGAAAGCTATTGGTGAGTAGATGCAAGTCTTTGTAGGAGGATATTGCTGACTCAAGACGTGTGCTCAGCTCTATATGAGGCGATAAAACAGAAAGAAATCTGTTTACGAGGTGAGGTCAAAACTAGGCGCAAGGGCACAATGCATACAAACCTGCTTTTGCGTATGAAGTCAGGAAGGGGTTTCTTGTATGCCAGAAATGTGTCTGCCGTTTCAAAAACGACAGTGACTTTACGGCCCGCATTTGCCAGATAGGCAGAAACACTGCATATATCATAGAAAGCCCTTCACCGATCCAGGGGAAAAGAAACCCACTCCTGCGCAGACTTTCCACCTCCAATCACTATAATTGATGTTGCCTTTTCACTGCCATCAGCATCAGTTGACTTGGTGTTCAAGACCTCATCTAATCTATCGCGAAACTTTGACGAATGAAAAATTAAGCCACGGAAGCCAGCAGACTCTGCTGTTGAAGGTGATATGTATGTTGGAACACTTGGGTTACTGCATCCCTATTTGTTAGTGAGTTTCTCGCCTCTGAACAATCTAGGTAGATATACCCCCGTGCACAACACGACATGCGAAAACATCAGTACCTCTTGGGCTCCATGCAGTAAATCTTTTACTGTCACGAGCCAGGAACCATTGGCTGATTTCTGTATGCTAAGAACCTCCGTCCTAAATCTGATCTTCCCAGCGAGAAACTTTTCAGCAAAGGTTTCCATATATGCACACATGTCGTCGCCCGTTAAACGGCCACCAGTTTTTGCTGACTTGGAAGGCAGAGGCATGAGATAGGGAGAAAAATTGAACTCTCCATGCACACTACATGTTGAACAGTTGACCCAGTAAGCGATACATGAGTATTGTCAGTGTTGCTCACTTGTTGATTGTTAGACCAGGGTAAATTCGTTCCCGAGCCCACACTCCACCAGGAGAGCTATCGCGTGTGATGAGTTGGACGTTGAACCCATCTTTGAGGAGCACATGGGCAGTGATTAGACCTGCTGCTCCTGCACCTAAAATCCCGACAGAAGGAGAGACCATCATGAATGAGCAGAAGATGGAGGCGACAAGAGTTTAACTTAAGTATATCCGGTATTATGTATTATGTCAATATACTATAAGAATTATATAGAACTTGAATTGCCTTTGGAAGCTTTACAGCCGTTTTCATAAGGATAGGCCCTGCGAGTACCGCTACGGATATCAGACCAAACAATCCAAAGTAAGTTAGCAAGTCCGGCATCGTGGATATCAGACCAAACAACTAAACAAGCGGTACTCGCAGGGGCCTATCATTATGAAAACGGCTGTAGAAGTTGATTTGCTCCTTGGTCACTATATCAAATTATGATTGCAATTGAATTACTCTGATTCCATTTTAGACCTTTACTGTAAGGCAACCTCTGGAGGCTAAGGCTCAGTCACACAGCTGGCAGAGGGAGATTCAAAGTATATTCTAACAATATCATAATAACTACTCACCTGGTGAGGGAGATCCAAAGTGAACAAGTCTATTTCCTATGCTAGGACTGGGCCTCAGAAGCATGGGAAACAACTGTACAGGACAATAAACTGCTGCACAACACTGCATTTTTATCTAGGTTAAGGTTGAGGTCCAGAAACTATAAGGCTCATGGGTTATGGGGATAACTCTTGGTCAAACCCCCCTATAGACATTACATATCATGCACATGGTATGAACTGGCACATCATATCTATCAGGCTCATGAGTTGTATATGGGGCCAGGTTCAACAGTTGATTGCAGGCCAGGTGACTCTCTGTAGATGTCCATGCAGCATAAGGGTTTTGATGCTACCCCACTTGCACTTGTATTTATGTAGCTAAGTAGTTGTTACTCAGGTCTACCATGATATATCCATAGCTAGTATCTAGCCATAGGAAGATATCAACATAGTAATATAGGCTTAGTGCAGCTTAGTGCAGTTGTAATTGACTTTTCTGATGGACACAACTTTATACTTAGGTCTACCAAGGTGTATTCTTGTAATACAACCTTAACTATTATTGTAGCAGAGGTAGACATCAGATGCATAGTAACAATCTCGAAAACTTGATTAACAGACTGTATTATGCAATCATATACAAAATCTTTATTACGGGTTTCTTCACAATTTTTGGTCGCTCCCTGTCGGTTTATTTGTTCTACACTGTACAGCACGTATCACGACAGAGGGTTCTTCACACGTCTTGCTGGCCTGGCTTATCACCTCAGCCAACCCTTGGTTCACATAGGAACCATGGAACATGGCACACTAAAAAAAATGCCGGCCCCCGATCAAAAAAAGTTCAAAAAAGTTCAAAAACCCGATCGAGGTTTAGTGACGCGAGTGAGAACTCGGTTGGGCTTCTGTGAACAAGGGTGTGCAGTTGCAATTCAGGAATACACAGTGTACAGAGCACCACGAAGCCATCGATACGTCGATGGGTGATAGCCGGTATCATCAAACGACAGGCAGCAGTAAGAGCTCTGTGTGGGTGCAAACACATTTGTTTTCGGCATCGTTCTCGAAGGTTCTACGGCCATCGCCACAACACCGAAAAAGGCAAGTTTCGGATTCTTCGAGAACCAAAACTAAAATTTTGGTATACATAAGAGATTGGGACGCGCGCTTCTCTCCCCAAGTCCATCTTTTCACCCTTTACATACCCTCACACCTAAAAAAAAATCGTTAGTGTCTTCTGATATACCTTGTGATCTTTTTGTTGATCTCTTGCATGCAGACCAATGGCGACTGAGAGCTTCGGATTCCAGGCTGAGATCAGCCAGCTCCTCGACCTCATCATCAGTGCGCAGCGTTCTTCTCCTCTACCTATCCTCGCGATCTGACCACCGTCGCAGACACCTTCTACTCGAACAAGGAGATCTTCCTTCGTGAGCTCATCTCCAACGGCTCTGATGCCCTCGACAAAATCCGCTACGCGTCCTTGACGGACCCGACCGTCCTCGAGTCGGGCAAGGAGCTCTTCATCCGCATCGTTCCCGACAAGGAGAACAAGATCCTCTCCATCCGCGATACCGGTATCGGCATGACCAAGGCCGACATGGTCAACAACCTCGGTACCATCGCCAAGTCCGGCACAAAGGTCAGTGCCACACTATCCTTTCTTCTTCTTCTTTTCTTCTTTTGATACATGGCGTACGGGATCTGACGCGCGATGTTTGCTTTGCCTTTATTTTAGGGATTCATGGAGGCGCTCAGCTCCGGCGCTGATATCTCCATGATTGGCCAGTTCGGTGTCGGGTTCTACTCTGCGTACCTCGTCGCCGAGCGCGTCCAGGTCATCTCCAAGCACAACGACGACGAGCAGTACATCTGGGAATCTGCGGCCGGCGGCACTTTCACTATCACCCCTGACACCGTCAACCCGCCCCTCGGCCGCGGTACCGAGATCAAGCTGTACCTCAAGGAGGATCAGCTCGAGTACCTCGAGGAGAAGAAGATTAAGGAGATTGTGAAGAAGCACTCCGAGTTCATTTCTTACCCCATTCAGTTGGCGGTTACTAAGGAGGTTGAGAAGGTTCGTCTTTTTTGTTGTAGTTTTTTGTGGTCCGTCTAATGTTGTTGATGTTCAGGAGGTTGAGGATGAGGAGGCCGAGGCCGAGGCTGAGGAGACTGAGGGTGAGAAGCCCAAGATTGAGGAGGTCGAGGATGAGGACGAGAAGCCCAAAGACAAGAAGACCAAGAAGATCAAGGAGCAGCAGACTACTAACGAGGAGCTTAACAAGACCAAGCCCATCTGGACTCGCAACCCTAATGATATCACTACTGAGGAGTACGGATCGTTCTACAAGAGCTTGACCAACGACTGGGAAGACCACCTCGCTGTCAAGCACTTCTCCGTCGAGGGTCAGCTCGAGTTCAAGGCTATCCTTTTCATTCCTAAGCGGTACGTTTTCTTTTTTATCTTAGTATTTACAGCGGTTTTGATCTGCCATTACTAGTGCTCCCTTTGACCTCTTCGAGTCCAAGAAGAAGCGCAACAACATCAAGCTCTACGTCCGCCGCGTCTTCATCATGGACGACTGCGAGGACCTCATCCCCGAGTATCTGAACTTTGTCAAGGGTATCGTCGACTCTGAGGACCTGCCCCTCAACATCTCGCGTGAGACTTTGCAGCAGAACAAGATCCTCAAGGTCATTCGCAAGAACATCGTCAAGAAGACTTTGGATCTGATCACCGAGATTGCGGAGGACAAGGACAACTTTGCCAAGTTCTACGAGGCCTTTGGCAAGAACATCAAGCTTGGTATCCACGAGGACGCGCAGAACCGCTCTAAGCTTGCCGAGTTCCTCCGCTTCTACTCTACCAAGGCTACCGAGGAGCAGGTGTCGCTCAAGGGTATGTGTCCTGGCTTGCACTGTCGCGGTCGTTGTCTGATGGTTCGCTTTGTAGACTACATCACCCGTATGCCCGAGGTGCAAAAGACCATTTACTACCTCACCGGCGAGTCGCTCGCTGCGGTCCGTGACTCTCCCTTCCTCGAGGTGCTCAAGAAGAAGGGCTTCGAGGTGCTGCTCCTTGTCGACCCCATCGACGAGTACGCCATCACCCAGCTCAAGGAGTTTGATGGCAAGAAGCTCGTTTGCGTGTCCAAAGAGGGCCTCGAGCTCGAGGAGACGGAGGAGGAGAAGAAGGCGCGCGAGGCGGAGGTGACTGCCTTTGCCGACCTCTGCACTGTCGTCAAGGATGCCCTGGGCGACAAGGTGGAGAAGGTCGTCGTCTCCAACCGTATCGTCGACTCGCCCTGCGTGCTCGTCACTGGCCAGTTTGGTTGGTCATCCAACATGGTGCGTTTTTCATGCTGCTCGTTGGTGCCGGGTTCTGAAAGAGTCGTGTAGGAGCGTATCATGAAGGCGCAGGCCCTCCGTGACTCGTCGATGTCGTCTTACATGGCGTCGAAGAAGACGCTGGAGCTGAACCCCAACAACGCCATCGTCAAGGAGCTCAAGCGCAAGGTCGCGGAGGACAAGGCTGACAAGTCCGTGCGGGACCTTACGTTCCTCCTGTTTGAGACTGCGCTGCTCACTTCTGGGTTTGTGCTCGACGAGCCGACGTCGTTCGCCAAGCGCATCCACCGTATGATTGCGTATGTCGTTCTCCTGCTGTCAAAGTTGACTTTTGACTGACTGACTGATGTGTAGCCTTGGACTTGATGTTGATGAGGATGAGGAGATGGCTGCTGAGCCCGTCGCCGCGGAGACGCCAGCGGCCGAGGCGGCATCAGCGTCGGCAATGGAGGAGATTGACTAGATGGTCTTTGGCGGGTTTTCATTTTGTTATCTTTTACATATCATTGTATCATTGTTACCAACATACATATTTGCATTTTTGAATCATTCTTAGGCACAAGTGCTGCGGTCGTCTAGAGATAGACATGTCCAGCTACCCCATGGGCGGTCTAAGACTCGACTCGCCCCACTGTTCGGGTAATTTCTATTGTGATGTGGAACAATGGAAAGGCTAAAGATGGGTTGTGGGTGCATATGTATGGGGCGTGACCAGATCTGGATGTCTCGGTTTGTTTCTTTTTTCTAGACTTGACTCCTGCTATGATCTTTATATAAGTAAACACTTGTTGCATGCCTGCCATTCTCTCTCCGCGCCCCGTCCGCCCCAGCATGCCCAACGCGCTGCTCCCCGCGCCCACCGATGTCCCCGCGCGCACCACGCCCCGGTGCGCGCAGGCCTGCACCCGCCGCCGCACAAAGCCCTACTCGAACCGCCGGCCTCGTGCGCCGCGCCACGCCGAGTCGCGCGCCACGCATCCGTTTGACCAGCTCCCGTGGCTCCCCGCGCTCGACGCCACACCCAGCGACCTCTGGGACCTCGCAGACCTCTCGCAGCTCCCCGACCGCCGCCCCGTCCTCATTGCGCGTCGCCCGCTCCCCGATCTCATCCAGACACCGCCCCCGCGCCCATCCACGCCCCCGCCCCCGCCCCCGTGCGACACCCGTCCATCGCCATCGACCCCCCTCTCGCGCTTCACCCCGTCCCGCGTGCTGTTCCACAACCTCATGCCCGTGCTCTGCGAATCCCCCAGCGACACCGCTGCCTGTACTTCTAGCTGACCGTCCGGTCCGATCCCACTTTGTTCATTCAATGCATGCCGTGCCCGTCATTCAACCCGGCTCTTCTCCCGTATTAGCAATCATGCCAGTTTTTTCTCGTCTGCAATCTGTCTGTATCCATCCGTCGCACATTCCATCTCTGCATATCACATCGCATGCCAATCTCTGTTCCATTGTTAGATACATCTACGTAGTGCTGCTCTATATTTCCTCATTTATTCCTCCCCCAGCATAATGCTGCCTCTGCCTTCGTTTGATACGTCCTGTAGTAGATAAATGTATGATCAAGTGACCCGTGACTCTTTTACTCTGACTCCCATGGCCGACACCCGCCTCCCAAATTTCGGCGCCGGCCCCTCTGCCCTCCCCGAGTCTGTCCTCGTCGAGGCTGCCCAGGGTCTCCTCAACTTCAACGGCACTGGCATCGGCATCGCAGAGATCTCCCATCGCTCCAAAGAGTTCAACGCGTTCATCAAGGAGACCGCCCAGCTCGTCCGCGAGCAGCTCGATGTGCCCCCGACCCACGAGATCCTCTTCATCCAGGGCGGCGGGACCACCCAGTTCTCTGCCGTCGTGCTCAACCTCCTCGCCCGCCACCGCCTGCTCTACCCGGACCTCCCAGACAACGACCGCGTGCTCGACTACGTGCTCAGCGGCACCTGGTCCAAGGCGTCCTACGCCGAGGCCACGCGCCTCGCCCAAGGGTGCACCGTCCGCATCGCCGCCGACTCCCGGCCCCACTCCGCCGACGCCCAGTCCTTCGACGGCCTCCCGCCGCACGCCGCCTACACCTTCTCGTCCCCGCACCCCGTCCTCATCTACTACTGCGAGAACGAGACCGTCTCGGGCACGCAGTTCTCCGGCAGCGCGGACCCGCACGACCCCGCCGCGTTCCCGTTCCACCTCCTCCCGGACGAGCCCCTCCTCCCGCTCGTCGGCGACTACTCCTCCTCGTTCATGAGCCGCCCGATCCCCCGCCTCGCGGACCACGCCGTCGTCTTCGCGGGCGCGCAGAAGAACCTCGGGCCCGCGGGCACGAGCGTCGTCATCGTGCGCAGGGACTGCATCGTCGACGTCGACGCCGCGCTCCGGTTCGGCGGCGCGCCCGTCCCCGTGTCGCTTGCGTACGCCCCGTACGCGGCGCAGGACTCGATGCCGAACACCCCGAGCGTCTTTGCGGTGTACGTCGCTGGGCTCGTGCTCCGCCGCAACAAGGCCCTCGGCGGCGTGCGGTACTACGAGGCGCTGAATAGGAGGAAGAAGGAGCGCGTGTATGAGGTGCTGTGGGAGGGGAAGCGCAGGGGCGTGTTTTGGCCCAAGGTCAGGGAGGGACAGGGCAGCTGGATGAATGTCACCTTTGGCGTTGTTGGCGAGGGCGCGGAACAGCGCTTCCTTGAGGGCGCAGAGAAGAGAGGGCTCAAGGGGCTCAAAGGACATCGGTCTGTTGTATTTCTAGACCGTTGTGTGTGATGCTCATTGTTTTTCTAGCTCGGTCGGCGGGATGCGCGCGTCGCTTTACAACGCCGTCACGGAAGAGTGGACAGACCAGCTCGTCGCGTACATGCGCGATTTCATCGACCAGGAAACAAAAGCCCCCGCCACGGCTGTGGTTACAGAGGCATAGGTTACGATATTTAAAATTGACATTAGAGCAGAATACGAGGTACATACTAATTGGGTGTCGGGCTCTAGGCTCTATCCCGATATAGACACACGAGTCTGGAGGTTAAACAAGTCACTTTGCCGGAGTGGTTAACGGGATCGCCTGCTAAGCGGTTGGGCTTTGCCCGCGAGTGTTCGAATCGCTCAGGTGACGTTCTTTTTTCATCAGACTCGTTTCACTTCCTCGCCTTTTGCTGAGTCCCTCAGGATCAGGATGATGAGTAGAATATATTCGTCGAATGTGTCGTAATAAATAAGCTGATGGCTGAGTACAATACAGTCGTGTATAAAAGAAAAAAAGGGAGAGGTGGGTGGGTGAGCGAAAGAATGATAAAATAGACAAAGCTAGTGTACAAAGGGGTGAGCACCTCCGGTGCATCATTGACGAACTGGGCGTACAAGAGATAATCGGGCTCAGACAACGGCTAAGCATAATGTTTTAAAAAAAAAGCTCGAGACCGATTATCTGGGGTGAGAGACGAGAGAGTCACTCATCGAAGGGTGAGAGACAGATCTTCAGATGGATAAATTGAATTAAAGAGCAGATACAGTAAAAAAGAATGACGACTCTGCACAGCAGCTGTCAAACAGGATATGGTGAGAGAGCGACTGAGCGCTCACCTGTGCTAGTGACTTAAGGTGAGAGTGCACGAAAACGGCACGGATGAACGTGAGACCTATGGACCCAGCACAGCCTCTGCCCGACCTGGGCACCGAGCCGAGAACGGTCTAAGATCCACAGGGTGACGCGCAGAGGCCTTCGAAAAGGCTCCTTACCCTTGGAACCCGCTTTTACGTCGATCCTCGCTTCATTTAGCGACTGTTGACTGTTCCTTTGACTTACTCAATCCTTCATTATTCTTCCATTTGTCCTCCATCGGTCTCTTTTTCCTACTTTGCTTCCGCCCTCCCCTCGATCATCCTCGATCACGTATGTAGAACGACCACATTGTGGCGCCTCGTTGCCCTGGCGACGTATATCCTCTTGCCTCATCTCCACCCGATCTATTCAGTCCTTTCCTTTCCTTGACCGATAAGTAGCGTTATGCATGCACGTATCTCTTCTGGGTAAATACATCCGCAGCGTAATTTCCGTTGTTAAGCAAATAATCTAGAGCCGCAGGGAATGTTCCTCCCCTGTCGGGCGCGGGACTAGCTATGTATGGGCAAGGATATGGAGCCTTTTCCTTTGACCCGATGGCGTCATGCAGCCATGCATGCAGGCATCTTTTCTCGGTGAATACATGCATGCATGCATCCACGTCATCGCCGTTGCTAGTGGAAATTCTATGTCGGTCCTCGAGGGGTCATGTGCGCGACAAGGGGGCACGTCGCTGAGGAGATCGCGTCGTCACTTTGCCGGAGTGGTTAACGGGATCGCCTGCTATCCCATAATCCCAGTGAAGTTCCTGGATGTGTAGACAGCGGTTGGGCTTTGCCCGCGAGTGTTCGAATCGCTCAGGTGACGCGTGTTTTTGTTTTGTGTTTTTGTTGGCGATTCGCGCACGGTTTGAGTTCGTTTTGAGTTGGGCTATCTATCGAGTGCAAAAAAAAAGAAAAGAAAGAAAGAAAGAAACTCATCAGTTGCTCCGTTTGTTCGCTCGCTGTATCTAGGAACTGTAGTTTGCGAGGTGGCGTAGCCTAAGCTTGGTCCCTCGGGCTGATGGGATCTCTGCTTCTGCTTTTCGGGGTTATCAGTCGATTGACGGGAGCACTTTCTCTTTTTTTTTGTTACGGGCTAATGATTCAAACGCTCTGGCGCATGAGCTTTTTAGATACATAATTGTGTAGTGAAGGGCTCTGCGAACCATCACATGGTGAATCAAGACTTCAGTTTCACTTCTTCTTTTTGCATTTCTAGGTAGAGTGGCTTGTTTCTGAATCAACCGGACCCAACTGCTTGATGGCAAGAGCCCCTAGCCTCCGGTAGCTGCCCTAATAATAGATGATAGTCGATCTGGTTATAAAGAGCCCCGTCAGCGCATACATCAATCATGATATGTCCACTTGGACGTCACCACGATTATCTTGCTAGAGCGACCCATAAGATAAACCTCGAGAATGTCGTCCGACTGCTTTAACAGATTAAATCACTCAGGAGGCATGCCTATCTTTCTTTCATCCCCCAATGCACAAGTCCCTGTGAGCATGGTGTGGCGCACACCCCTCCCAAAGTGGGC
>QLOM01000661.1:0-10229 GCA_003313785.1 Termitomyces sp. MG148
TGGAACCTGAAAGTACCGTGGAGTTCGAACGCGTTGAGGTCAGTTGTCGAACGCGTGACATAGGTGTGACTGAACTCAGACGCCTTTACACCCTCGACATCACGGCATCACTGGCTTACAAACCCTGCGAAAGTACCCCCGGATCGCCAGGCTGGAAGCCGTACTTATGTCCCACACACTGGCAGTATTTCTACAACAAAGACATTTATTTACCTCCTGAGCAAGGTCTACTGACGGAAGGTGCCGTGGTGGAGGTGTTGCCATCACTCCTCACGCCTGCATGCTTACACGAAGAGACGATTACATGGCAAAGTCGAACATTGAACGTCGAACATTGAAGCCGCTCCGGAGCCTCCGTTGTCTCAAACCAAACATTGATTGGGCGGGGTAGTCCAAGTGCCAGCGGCCGGGTGTCCATTCCACTCGTGCACCCTCAGCATGCAATCATCCAAATCCACGCTTTTCCTCGTGCTCGTCTCTGTCCTCGCGACGTTGTGCAGCGCAATCGCGGTGGAGAAACCCGATATACATGGACACGCGCTCCCTGGGCCCGGACAGCTGCTCTTTCCTGGCCATTGTACAGACCGGGACTTACGGGTGTGTGTTCATCACTTCTGCAGAGCTTCCCTCGCGTTGATCCATGCCGACGCAGGAAATCGGTGGGATCAAACGATACCTCGTATGGGTATGTAGATTGCGTCTTTCGTCTTTGGTTGATGGTGTTCTGATTGATTCAAGTACCACAATGTAGTTACTGCCGTCAATGAAGAGCTGGAACACGACCCCTGGGCGCCGGTTGGGGACAGACCTGGTGCCCCCGAGGCATCCGGACCGACGACGTGCCTGGAACTGCAACAGCTGAGGGTATATTACAAGAGAGCGAAGAGGTGCGTCGGTTACGCTTTTGTCTGAGGGGCCGAGGGATTAAACAGACGCGTAGTCGCGAGAACACGTATTATATTCTATGAGACAATTCATTTGTTTTGGTCTTGGACGACGCGGCGCTCGATCGAATGATCAAGTTATTGCCGAAACGCAACGTAAAACAATCCTGACTTTTGACACGAACAACCCCCCCCCCTCCCACTTCCACTTTATCGAGAATGGCGGACGACGCCTTGCTTATGAACGAGACTGAAGAAGCTCGGGCTGCGAGTACAAAAGCAAAGAAGAAGAATAAGAAAAAGAAGAGTGCGTGCGCGTCTTTCTTTTTCTCCCTGCCTGCCTGTCGACTGCTGACGTTGTGCTTGAAACACACAGAGAAGAGTGCTGCAGCTCCGACTTCGGTTGATGAGTTGTCTGGGGCTATATCTCAGCTGGTATGTACTGCGTCAGTTAGTTGAGTTGCTCATGGTTGGATGGATAGGCGACAGATATCGAAGATACGAGGAAGAAAATGAAAGAGGACAACAAGAAAATGGAAGAGGAGATGAAGAAAATGCAAGAGAAGAATGAGAGGAACATCAATCGTGTCAGAGAAGAGCTAGCGGAAGTGGAGAAAAAGACCGCCGAGCTGGAGTCTGCCGTGGACAACCTGGAGCGATCAAGTCAAGTGCGTCATCTCATCGGCCGCCACTCTCCCTTTAATAAATTCCCTCGTAGGGAGTGTATGACTTGTACTACCGCAACCAGCTGCTGGACGCAGGCGGCAGGAAACTTTTGCGGATGACCGGCGTCGACCCCAAAGGCCTGGATCGCCCTGCGCTCTTGGCAGCCGTAAAAGCCAAGATGCCGGATTCAGTTGGTCTGGACGACACGGCGCTGGAGATGATGTTTGTGAAGAGGCCAGTGGGCGATGCAGGGCTGGAGTTTCTGCTGGGACCTGATGCGAACGACGAGGAACGCGAATGTTGGTCAGCCGTGTTCCATGGCTAGTTGTTCATCACGTGCTTGTCCAATGTTTGCAAACTCTGCGACCCATCTGTACCACCATGGTCGGAATTTAAAAACTGTGCAACAACAGTTCGCAAGTCCTTCCAACCCTTGAGCAGGAGTAATTCCGCGATGATAGGGAACTAGGAGGTAAACAATACACTAAAAAGATAGGAGAAAATGACCCCCCCACTAACAAGTACTATCCCCCACCATTATTCCGGCCATCATCAGGGTCTTACCACTATTCTGTCTGTCACGCTTTGTCAGCCACCTTCAGTGGCATTTCAGACTCCGCTCTCACCATTGAACGCCGTCGTGTCCCTCCCTCAAGAATATTGAAGCACCGCCTCGGCAGCAGCGGCAAAGTGTGACACATCTCAACCTCCTTCCAAAAATAGGCATCTGGCAATGATAAGGCAATAGCTCTGGTTTTCACTGAACGATGTTGTTGATCCAAGTTGTAGAAGCAACTAAACATAAGTTATAGCTTCAATCTATAATATATAAGCGCAATCATTTGATTTAGAGCAGATATTGCTCAGAGGATGGAATGGTGGTAAGACCCTGATGATGGCCAGAATGACGGTGGGGGATAGTACACTACCCCAGCCTAACGGCACGAATAGACTTATATTGGAAGATATCAGAAGAAAATTGTCCAGCCCTGTAGTCACCCTATGTAACAAGGGTTATCCTTAAAGTAGCGAAGTATCAACAGAGAAGAATATCGGCTCAGTAGAACACTTGATAAGGCATGAAGGTACCACCACCCATAGGAAAGCAACTACAAACCCAAGAACCCCAACAGGCATGGGTGATCCCCGATTCTAGTACTCTGGTACCAAAGGACCAAATAACCTGATGAGGATCCGACCAGTGGGAAGAACTCCCACCCAGAAGTGTCAGGGAGCATTAAAGAAGCAGATCCTCAAAACCTTACTACAAGTCAGCTCTTTAAATGCTAATAGAACAGGCTGACCTATACATAATCAATGAAAAAACAAACCCCCCAACATAAGCCATATAACAAACATAGACGAGATGACTGCAAACCAAACGAACCACAAATCATGAACACCTCCATCTCTAAGGTACCTGAGAATTCCACTATTCATAAAAACACATTGGAAGAGCATACCATAACACATATGACCATAATGATATGACGGTCCCATAACTGAGACTGGTCAAAGTAAATAAAAAGGAAGTCCTAATATACCCTCTATGGCTGAAAACTGTAAGCTGCATGCTGAAAACGGTAGGTGCAAGGACTTACCTCGACCATACCCAATCCTAACATGACATACAAGATGAGCGCCAGTAACAACAAGAACAAGTGAGAGAAAGGCTGTCTAGGCTGATCAAATCAGTGATAGCCAAGACTAGTGGCTGTAAGGGTGACCTCTGGAGGCTATGGCTCAGTCACACAGCTGGCAGAGGGAAATCAAAAGTATATATAGGTAATACAACAATAACTACTCACCTGGCAGAGGGAAATCCAAAGAGAACAAGTCTAGGGATTCCCTATGCCAGGAGTGACGCTTCCAAGGCTCCAGAAGCATGGGAAGTAACTGTATAGCATGACAAAAGCCACAATAAAATTTATAATCTAAAAAAGGAAAATCTCTGAAAATAATCAAAAACTCGGAAATTGCCATTGCCAGAGGTCATGCACATGTCTCATGTGACTTGCTTAGTAATTTGGAGGCTAGCCTCAAGATGACTAAGCCTGTGGATGCTTACTAAGCCTCTGGAAGCGTTGGCTACACTTGTTTGAATGATAACTAAAGAACCGGAGCACCTCAAGGGCTGAGAATAGTACCAATAGATAGTGTTGAAAGAATAGAAGCAGTAAAGTAAAAGAGTGACAGCAGAAATAGGGAAATAAATAGAGGAAGAATGAAAGAATAAGGAGTGGAAGAAGGGAGAAATGAGGAGTCTCCTGACAGTGGCAGTGCTAGGAAAAGCCGATCATGGCTTGATGGCCAAGATCAATCTCATCAAACAAGATTGCTCAATTATGAAATCAGTAGCGGCCCAACCAGTTGGATCATGCATCAATGATTGATTGATGCAGCATCAAACTTTCGTGAACTTACCAAAGTCACACAAAAGTTTGGTGCTCAACTTGTCCCTCTCCACTGCCATGTCCCTCTAAAACCAACGTCGCCAGCCCACATGGAAAACAAAACAAGGAAAAGAGGAAGAGATGCAGGGGAAAAAGGAACAGGGAAGGAATCAGCCAACAACAGCCTGGCTAAATGCATAGCCAGCATGATAACCAAGCCTCCAGGCTACCATAGCTAGACTCAGACCTTGCTAACCACTGGGAAGCACACAGACTGACGCTGGTCTGTGCATGAAGGGTAGGAATATAAAAGAGGGCAAATATTGAGGAAACAAGCAAGCAATCAACGTGCCATGGCTCAGAATCCCCAGGGAGCAGATATCTTAGGCCTACAAGCGCTAGCATTGGCTTCAGGTTATATTTCAATATATTTTATTTTGAGCCCAATCTAATTTAAGAATTTATTTTAAATTCTGAATTATTTTAAAATCAATTAAAAATTATTATTGTTAGTTCTACTAAAAGTGCATGCATGTGTAACTAAGCCCCACAAACTTGCAAATAAGAATAAACTAAGTCAGACACAGTTTCTCTGACTGGTTAGACTTACAAATTTGCATTATCTGGAGCCCACCACAAGGGGCTTTTATTGCACAACCAGACACTTTTATTTGGACTTCCAACTAGGAGTCCAACCACAGAAGAAACATTAGTTTCACAGCACCTGGGTCTTGGCCTAGGTCACCTAAGGTTACTGAACCAAGGGTAAAAACAGTTATCACACTCAAAAGAAGGGAGACTCATGCCTCTCACAAAGGTGCTCTTGCAAGTCTACCTGATCCAGATGTTGTCCTTCAAAATCAAAAACTTCAAACTGAGAAGCACACATCTACACCAATTAAATCAGAGTATTCTCCATCTAAGCAAGTTATTTCGCCTAGAACAATGGAGCAAGCACACAGAGTTAGAATGCCTATCCCAGACAGCAGAGATGCTCCTAAGTTTAGACATACTGAGCCCTCAGAGGTTTGGCAGTTCTTGCAAAGGATGGAATTGCTGTTTGAAGGGGCAGGTATCACTGGAGATAGGGATAGAAAGAAAAAGATCCCGGAGTATGTGGATGCTCAAACCAAGGAGTGGTTAGGCTTTGACTCATTTGAAGATAATGGGACTTGGGCAGATTTTATCAAGGAAGTCCAAGAATCTTATCCTGAAGCTGTTGATGATACAGGGAGCATTGCTAACCTGGACCAGATATGCAATGAGCATGCCCGGTTGAGCAAAAGCGACACAGGAGAAATTCATTCTCTCATAAGAAAGTTTAGGGCAGAGGCCAAAAAGTTAAAAGATGTCATTGGGAATAGGTCACTTGTGGACAAATTCCTAGGGTGTTTTACACCTGCTTTTGCAGACATCATTGAAGATAGGCTCTTCACCAAACACAGTCACTATAAGGATCCAGACTGCAAGTGACACAGAGACAACTGGTGTGAGTTGTCAGAGGTAGTCAATGTGGTAACTACCCTTATTGATGGTGTTGGGATACAAAGTGCTAGGGAGGTACCCATAAGGAAAGAAAAAAGTAGAGTAAAGGATGAGGAAGTAGAGGAGAAAATGGCTCATTTACAAGACTCCATGGTGACAATTGGGAAACAAGTAGGAAGCATCCAAAGCATGCAGGCCTTGCAAAGCTGTCAGCTGGACATGAGGAATGCTTTTCTAAATACCAAGAACCACAGTGGAAGTCAAACAGAGAGACCTACTCCAAGTACTCTTCTAACTCCAGGGGGAAATACCTACTGCTTCTATTTCTGGGGAGCTGGACATAGAATTGCAGAGTGTAAACATGTCAAAGCAGATATGCAAAAGGGCTGGATAATCTTGGTAGATGGAAGAACTAGGATGCCTAACAGGGCTCCGCTTCCAAGAGAGCCAGCTAGTGTGTCTCCCCATAATAGACTGGTCTAGTTGCATGACAAACAAGTAGGGTTGTATTTTGGATGGCCAGAAGAAATTCCTGAGACCCCCACCTACTCCACCTATATCAATGCCACCAGGGACACTTGTAATGATATAATAAAGAGAATCCAACACAATGAATCTGATAGGCTTGGGGAGAAAGGTTTTAATAAAATGACTGAGTTGCTTTTAGTGTTGGTTAACACTAGAAGCACCAACAGTTCTGGAGAAGGGCAAAAACAAAAGGATTTTTAGAGGGAAAAAAGATCTTGATCTACGGTACCCTCATTACCAGAGAGACTGCTAGAAAACCTTTTAAAAGAGAAGTTAACTATGGTAATTCTGCCAAGAGTGGCACCAAAACTGGATTTGCCTTTTGAAAAGGTACCAGCACTTAATGAGGATAGAAGAGTACCAGTGCAGGCTACTGTGGGGAGTACTCTTCAAGGGACAAAGAGAGAGTTGGATAAGATGATTGACAAGCTATGGGACACTATGGTGCCCATGACTACAAAAGAATTGCTGGATGTAGCCCCAGGACTTAAAGAGGCAATGATTAATAAATTAACCTCTAAACCAAGAGCAAAGTCTAGGGATGTACTGATACAATGCTGTACAGCATTCAGAGACAAAACATGCACCAGAAGTCAAAATAAACCTTTAATGTACAGGCTGAAAACTGTAAGCCTCCTGGTAGCAGTCTCTACAAAAGTATATTCCCAAAAACACCACAATAAATACACAGGAAGTACAGTAAAAGGACAAGGGATCAACTCAGAGTCATCAAGTCAATAATAGTCAGTCACTGTAATGGGAAGAGGAAGCATGGGGGCTGGCAGAGGCATCAAAATTGGGATCAGATTGTGATGATCTGGATCAAAGAAGCAGATCTACCACTACCCAATTTGGCATGGCTAAATGGAGGAAAAAGGAAGAAGCATAGAATGCAGGGAAGGGATAAAAGGGGAAAAAGAAAATTTATGAATAAAAGCCAGACAAAAGGAGCAGGAGCAAATGGGGCAGAGGCAAATGGGGAAGGAAAAGCTAAGAATAGCAAAGAAGAATGATGGCTTCTGGAACTGACTGGTGGCACTAAGACAATGGTCAAAAAGGGAATAGTGGAAGCAAATAGGATCAGTGGAAGTAGGAATGGAATGGTGGAAGATGAATGATGGCACCCAAAATAGGAAGGACAATTCAAATAATGGGTTGACAAATGGGCTTGGTAGTCAGGTGACAAGGTTGTCTGTGCACTATGGGGAAAGGTATAAATAGGCTAGGTAAATTAGAGAATAATCAGGCAATTAATAGGCAAAGGCTCAGTGGTTCCCAGGGAGTGAATCACTTAGGCTAGAGTTTGTTAAAAACCTCAGAGGCTATTGATAGGCAAAGGCTCGGTGGTTCCCAGGGAGTGAATCACTTAGGCTGGAGTTTGTTGAGAACCTCTACCTTTCAAAGTATTATATATTTTGAAAAGTAACCCTCAAAACACCAAGTTATCATCAAGCAACAGTGTGGATTTGCAGTAACTTTCTAAGACTTCAAGAAAGCCCCAGAACTATCAGTAATACTCTGACCAAGTACTACAGTACATGTCCCAAAAGCAGCAGTTCAAAGCCAGAGTATAGTAGAAGAAGGAAAGGAGGAGCATGTTGACATTAATGATCTACTAGCTGCCACCTATTTCATAGCAGATGGAACACAGATGGGACTGCTGTAAAGGGAACACTTGACGTCTGCAGAACTCCTTCCACAGAGTCAGCGATGCAAGGGGCAAGTGAGAGTTGAGCAAGCACAGAGGTGGGCAAGAGTCGGGCAAGAAGCAAGCAAGGTTAACAGAGGGTCGGACGGTGCTAGATAAGCTTATGGTCGGTTCTGTGAATAGGCTAGAAGAACACTGCTATTGTTCAGCCTGGGGATATTCTATCCCACAGGCTGCCTATATATACTACATTGGTGGCTGTGCTATTACTGATACTGTTTACTAATTGAGCCCCGGTATGTAAAGGAGTATGACTAACAATAATCAATGCTGGGTAAGGTCTGGGAATATGACTCATCAGGGCTAACTACTACAAGACAGAAGAGAAAAGGGTGGGCCAAGCAGCCGGTCAGATCTGCTAGGAATAGGCGTATTGTTGGACTAAGCTCAGAATAGGGTTGGACACGGTCCGGAGACTGGTCCCTTGACAACTGCCCACTGGAGCAGTGGTCCATCAAGATTGTGTTGCCACCTACTTAGAAAGTATACCTCCAGGAAAAAAGCCAGTAGTAATCTATGTGGCTAGGGAATTACAAGTCCTATGATCCTTGAATCCTGTTGTCAACAAGAGGGGACCAGTAGAGTCCATCTTGGACAGTGGATCTCAAATAGTCTGCATGGCGTTAAAAGAAGCCTTGCAATTAGAGTTGACTTGGGACCTAGATATAAAACTGAGAATGGAGAGTGCTAACCAGCAGGTCAATGAGTCAGTGGGTCTAGCCCACAATGTACCATTCACCTTTGCTGAGGGCTTCACCATCTACCTCCAAGTACATATCCAGCTTATACTGTCTTGCTAGAGCATCCATTTGACACCTTGACAGAGAGCAACATTCAAAATCTGCAGGATGGTAATGCAATTATCACTATCTGTGATCCAAACACTGGTTGACAAATGGTCCTACCCACAATTAGAAAGGGAGAAGGTACCAAAGAGTGATGTTGCAACAAGGGAAGCAAAATTTTGAGTCTTGAGGAACTGGTCAATAATCAGGGAGAGGTTGCACTGAGTCTAGTAGAGACTTAAAAAGGAGAATTAGTGGTAACAGGTTATGTGGTGAAGCAAGAAGGGTTTAAGAAAGAAGAGTTGAGGAATGTATACTTGCATGCTTTTACAGCAAGCCAAGAGCTTGGAAACAAGAAGCAGAAGACTTTGTCCGCATATTTGAATGGGCAACTATCTCAAATACCAGACAGTCTTGAGGAATTGATAGCACAAGAAGAAAACCTAAAGTTAGAAGCAGGTGTGGGAGAAACTGCACAAGTATTTTCTAAGAAATACAATCCTGTGAATAAGAAGGTGAGGCCTGTGCTAGGGACCTCTCCTGAGGAGTTTAGAATTGAAAGGTATATTACTGGAGACCCATTGGCAAATATGCCACAGTTGGATCCCAATCCACTAGAGTTCAAACCCACAGGAAAATATATGGCTGAATGCAAGGAAATCATTGATCAAGCCCATGATGATGGTTTCTTGTTGTCAGGGACCGCTGACCCAGGGGCTTGCTATAGAGCAATGAACCCACTAGTTGGAGGGGCTCGGAGGATGATAGGGGCTGCAGAGGGCTTTGGGGAAGTTGTCAGGTTCTGCTGACCACGGAAGCTCAATCCACTGGGCGAGGTACGGAAAGATGCAATAGCTTTGGTGTACAATTCCAAGACCTACGAGGGCTCCAGGGGCAAAATGCTATGCTCTGGGACAGGTGCAAGCGTTTAAAGGATCTCTGGAGCAAACCATGAGACAGGAGGCAAGTGCGCGGAGTTCTGGATAAGTCCAGGAGGCAATGTTAATTAAAGAAAGTGAGGCAAGGAAGGTTACAGGCTCTACAATTTGAGCCAAGCAGGCAAGGCAAGATTAAATAGAGTTGGACTGTGACTTAGAGAGACACAGAGAAATGAATCCGGAGTGTTGCTAGAGACAAGGCTGGGACTGGAGAAGAGTTGAAATCTGTAATGGAGAGAGGAAACACAAATTGGGACTAAACCGAGAAAGAGTCACAAGAGAGAGAGAGAGAGAGAAGTACGAGGCAAGAGATTCGAAACAAGTACAAGACACAAGACAAGACGGAGTTAAAAATGGGCATAATACAAGACAGAGTCATGAAACACAAGCAGAATAGATTGGAAGACACAAAACAAAACACTGAACAATGATACGGTGGAGTTATACAAATATCAAGACTACCAACTAAGTTTCTATCCTACCACTTGTCAGGGGACTAGTCTCCAGACTGTGTCCAACCCTAGTCTGAGCTTAGTCCAACAATATGCCTATTCCTAGCAGATCTGACTGGCTGCTCAGCCCCCCCTTTCCCCTTCCATCTTGTAGTAGTCAGCCTTGATGAGTCATATGCCTAGACCTTACTCAGCATCAATTATTGTTAGTCATACTCCTTTACATACCAGGGCTCAATTAGTAAACAGTATTAGTAATAGCACAGCCACCAATGTAGTATATATAGGCAGCCTGTGGGATAGAATATTCCCAGGCTGAACAATAGCAGTGTTCTTCTGGCCTATCCACTGAACTGACCGTAAGCTTATCTAGCACCATCTGACCCTCTG
>QLOM01000663.1:0-27640 GCA_003313785.1 Termitomyces sp. MG148
TATGTATTGAATTGGATCTCATATGTTCATTCCGGCCTACTCGACCACTGTATTCTATTGGACATTTGCCAGCGCAGAGGATGACAGCAATCTCCTTGTCATGACAGGTAGACTGCCCTTGCACTGTGCATGTCTAACATGTCTAAACTGACTGACATACAATGATTAACAGCGTTGGCCCTTAGCACATTGGTTCTTTCCCGTTCCTTTTGGTTGATACAGTCCGGCTGATGTGTCTTATTCATCAGAGCTGTACAATACTGCGTTATTACTTTTGGGGGTATACTGCAATATCTATTCAGATTGGCTAGCTCAAGCTAGAGTCCTCTGGAGTACTCTGTCTAGTGACCTCCAGAGCCACAGCACTCCAGACAAGGTATATTGCTGTCTAGTGCTGTCTAGTACTGCACAGAGTTTGTATATCTGTTTAGAACTGTCCATCAGCATCCAGTAAAAATCAGCAATAACTAGTCATATAGATTGTCATGGTTTATTCATTTCATATGCATACTAAAGACATGGAAACCAAATCATGTTACAGAAAGTCAGTAAATACACAATTCTAGTGTATACTATTTGCGGCTCAAAGGTGTGTACTACTGTGAATTGGACAATGGTGATTGACTTAGCCTAATGTATGATGGGTTAGGATAGAAGATGGGGAAAGTCATTGAAAACTCCACTCACCAGTGAGGAGAACAGAGACACAGATCCATAAATTGATAGTTTTACAAATTAACCAGTCCATGGGGCTAGAACAAACATCCTGTCAATAGAAATTCAAGACTGGGAGTAAATGACACTGAAAAAGCCAAGTCAAAATTTATGAAAGTAGAAATAGAAAAGACGTACAAGGATTTGATCACTAGTGAATCTGAATTCACAAATGAATATGAGTTATAATGAAGAAAATGACACTGAGGAAACCAGACCTATAAAAGAAGGGCAGGAGGGTGTAAGATAGCAATTGAAGATAATGGGAGTGAGTTATGAACAAAGTTCAAGTTGGAAATTACCTTTTAAATAAGTTGAACATCATAGCACGTGCACATTAGGGCAGACATCTACCAACTTCAAAAGGAAAATTATATCAGAACAATTTAGTTTCAAAATATGCCAAACCACATGCTGGTATGTAGATTTGAAGGTGAATAAAGCTTCAAGCTTTGAAGAGACTACATAGATGTACATGAGCCAAACCAATGATATTAGATCAACAGTCATGTGAAGGTCACTTGACCATGTTTTGTACCAGTACAAAACACGGTTGACTCAGAAGACACATCGTTCTTTTACAAAACCTGGAAAAAAACATGAGAAAATAATAGTATACTACTCTATCAATGGCTAGCTATCAACTAGCTATGGCTAGATAGTACTAGACAGCTCTGGACAGAGGGATGCTTGCTAGTTCATTCTGTTGATGACTGTCAAACTAGGGGCTACTGGAGCCAAAATCAGAGTTTGCTGATGAGCAAACACATCAAATTTGGTAGCACGGCAATGGGCCGACATCAAGCTAAGCTGATTTTTTCATGGACTCAGGGCATTAAAAGGAGTTGAAAAATGCAATCCCAAAGTTTTTCTGCAACTTTTTGCTTGCACCAAATTTTTGGGATAAATCAACGGTTTCTTAGGGTAGTTATTTTATGCCAAATAATGTCAATGTAACTATAAAATATACAGATTTAGTTAAGAACAGCTTCAATATTCATCAGAGCATGATTAGAGATGGTATGGTGTTGCCTGTGCTTGCGAACAGCCCATTCAGCAGCCTTGCCAGTCAGCCCATGTTGGTAAGCATCCATAAAGTGCCAAGACTGGTTGATGAAGCGCCGAATGACATCAACAGGACAGGCATTGAGCCATTTGAGTGCTTTGGACTTTACATTGTTGAAACGAGTCTTGTCTGCCTCTCTGTATCGGTACTTGCACCAACCCCAGTACTGTAGTAAAGTTGAGTTTTCTTTAATATCATCATCGACTTCAATTTCCATGCTGTCATGGCCGTAACTGGCAGTTTTTACAAAGAAGTCTTGGATTGACACCTGGTGGAGTTTATTTGTGGGAGAGATTTTGGCTTTTTTGAGTGGTTGGCCACTAACCATTGGTCCTAGAATGTAAGCCTGCAGCTTACAGCAGTTCAAATATCCTTGTCACGGAACTGTATATATAGAGCCAGGTGTCTGAATCATACAGTTGATTCAGATATGCGCCTTTTATAAGCTGTAACGGTCGCTGTGGTCTGGTTCCACTGGCCCTCTTACATTATCTGAATCAACTGAGTCGAGCGTTCAACCCCAGGTTGTGGCAAAAACTCCTGGTGGTTCAAGTCTGCAGAGAACCACTCGATTCAAACCCTTGGGTTCAGGTGCACATGTATCTCTCCTTGCGTGTCAAATCACGTTCTACCCAGTCACTTGTCATGCCTTGCAAAAAGCTGACACAATGGGAGAGTGTAAGCCTGCAGCTTACAGCAGTTCAAATATCCTTGTCATGGAACTGTATATATAGAGCCAGGTGTCTGAATCATACAGTTGATTCAGATATGCACCTTTTATAAGCTGTAATGGTCGTTGTGGTCTGGTTCCACTGGCCCTCTTACATAGAAGGCTCGTAGGTTGTAACTTGTTACAGCTTTTGTCCAAGAAAAAAAAATTTTATTGTTTGTTTCTATGGACTCAGAATGATAAAAGAGTCTGAAAAATGGTTGTCCCAGAATTGTAGCTATTTTTTTTGACTGTGCCAAAATTTTGGAGGAAAAAAATTAAAATTACAATTCAAGGTAAATGAATGGTACCAGCCAACTCCTCATTTCAAAAGGAGTCGATTCCTCTGGTTTTTGTGGAATTCTCACGCTTTTCTGAATGTCCACATTTGGACAAAAAAATTTGATGTGTTTGCTTGTCCACAACTGTAGTTTAGAAATTTCTAAACGTGACAGCTCGATCAAAAAAAAGTAGAAATTGATCGTTCTAGATTTTTCTAAACCATAAGCAACTATGTTCTAGTTTGAGACCAAATACATATTAGATTAGACACATCCATGCCCTTGTCTATGCTGCCAAACAGCTTTCTCAACGATGCTGCCACCACCGAAGAAGAAGAATTGTTGTCTCCACCGACTCTATCTTCGACGCAGGGAACCTTTGCCGAACCCACGAGTGGGTACACCATAGCAGAGGCTTTGGGCAACTCAGAGTGATCGATGATTTGTGGGCGTCGATGAGTAGCAGAGGTGAATGGGAGAAAAAAATACAATTTGTATGTTCCAAATGGGCTAACGGAGTGCAAAATACATAGATGGCATCACAATTATCCTCGCGTATCACATCAAAAAACAAAAAATCAGTCTACAGAGGGGTCCCGAAGCCGCTGTAGATCCTTGACAACGACAAAATCTAGAGAGGTCATTTTTCATCACGATCCATCAATCTTGCCCATTTGGGGAATCGGCATCTCGGCTGATGGTAAATCTAGGTCTGAAAAATGCTAGATCCATTCTAAATCCTTACGGGAAGTCACCCATTGAACCCCAGTGAGAACTGGATCTGGGGAAATCTGGGAGAACTCTGGTGTTTCCGCCATGGCGGGCCGCCGTATCAATATCAATACTGCCAACACTGCCAACAACACCAAACAGTAGCATACACTGGAGGAACATCTTTTGCAAAACAATGTTCCGTAGCGGGACGTCACTTCAGGTGATCATTTATGAAACTTTTTCTGTTCATTCGCTAAAAACCCACTACCACTACTAAAGTAGCGGAATCCATGGAGCCCAGCTATAAAATGCATTCTCCCATGCTTCTGGAAATATTCCTTCTCGGGATCTCCTCTAGTTTCGACATCTTCTGCTCTGGTCCCAAAACCCTCTCACAAGTAGCGGGAATTTATGGAGCCCAGGACGCGCAAAGGCCGTGCGCACTCAGTCGCAGAGACACCATCGCTGGTCGATGCGTTCAGCAACCTCTCGCTCAACCGAACTCACTCGTCATTCTTGTCCCGCATAACCTCGTACGCACCCTCCGTCTCCGACGCGGTCAAGCGCCAGGCAGGCACAGGCGTCATCCGTAAGGGCGGCGTCGAGAGCAAACTCGACATCGTCACCCGCGGCTACCTGCCTCCAGAGCTCAAGCGCTCCAGATCAACCCTTGCCTCTGCCCGCCGCGATCGCTTCATCCCAAACAGAAACACTGACTCGGAAGTTCCCCCGACCCTCGACAACCTCCTTCTCAATCCAAAGTCTGCCTCTCCAGGCCATACTGTCCGTCTCGTCGCGGCCACTGGCGTCCCGCTCAACCGCCGCATCCTCACCTACCAAGAGGCCCCTGCCCCTGCCTCTTCCTACAACTCTGCATTTGCACAGCACCGCGAGTTCGCACGCCCCCTTTTTGCCCAGTGCAATGTGTCCATCCCCAACTCCATCCCTGTGACAAAGTCTTCAAAATCCCGCAAGTTCCCTACACAGCCTGAACGCATCCTCGATGCCCCCGGCCTTCTCGACGACTTTTACCTCAATGTCCTCGCTTGGTCCCCTGCCAATGCTGTCGCTGTTGCCCTTGAGGCATCCACCTACATCTGGAAGGCCGACACTGGCACCGTCACCCAGCTTGCCGACGCTCCAGAAGGCACCTATATCTCCAGTGTTGACTTTTCAAATGACGGCACCTTTCTCGGTATCGGTCTCGGCGCAGGCAACGTCGAGCTCTGGGACGTAGAATCTGCCCAGAAGCTCCGCACAATGACTGGCCACCAGGGCCAGATCGCCACTCTTTCCTGGCACCAGCACATCCTCACCTCTGGCTGCGATGACGGCAGCATCTGGCACCATGATATCCGCGTCCCCCGTCACAAGGTCATGGAGCTTCTTGGCCACACCGGCCAAGTCTGCGGCCTCAAATGGCGCTCCGACGGCGAACTCCTCGTCAGTGGCGGCAACGACCATCTTGTCAATATCTGGGACGGCCGCGTTGGCGACGTCGCTGAAGGTGCTCGTGGCAGTGCCAAATGGACAAAACGTAATCACACTGCAGCCGTCAAGGTTTGTCATCCCAAATTGCCCTCACTCTCATCTAACCTCCTCCCTTCTAGGCAGTTGCCTGGTGCACCTGGCAGCCCTCCCTCCTCGCATCCGGCGGCGGCACAAACGACGCCACCATCAACGTCTGGAACACAACCACGGGTGAACGTCTCTATTCTCTCAAAACACCCTCGCAAATCACATCTCTCCTCTGGGCGCCCGCCAAAAAGGAGATCTTCTCAACACACGGCTTCCCCACCAACGCGCTCATGATGCATGCATATCCATCTATGGAATGTGTCGCAGAGATCCGCCAAGCGCACGACGCAAGAGTGCTCTTCAGCTGTCTATCCCCCAATGGCAATGTCGTCTGCACCGGTGCTGGGGATGAGAATCTCAAGTTTTGGAGGATCTGGGATACGGGTGAGGAAAGTATTGGATCTATTAGTGCTAGTAGAGTTAGTTTGACTCAGACGGGTCTTCTCAGCATTCGATAAGTTTGATTTTTATTTTTTTTGAACACTAATATTGCACGCGATGTCGCTCAATCCTAATCACACATCTTTTGACGTCCGATCAGCTGCTTTTCCAGCGCCTGCGCATGTCCCTCGAGTTTTCGTCGCTTTCGAGGGCAGACGAGATGTTGCTCGGTGCGAATATCCCGCCTGATGCCATTGTGGTTGAGAATGTCCTCGCGACGAGGGCGCGTTCACTGTAAACTTTGTGATTGCGCATTTCCGGAAGCGCATGCTTATTTCGAGACGTGTTCAGCTTGATTTCTTCGCGCGAGGTACTCCGCATCTTTAGTCGCCAATGAGATATGGCTGATTTTGGGTATTACTCCCTCCCCCCTCCAGCACGGATGTGGAGATTGGAATCTTGATTGCTGAATCGTCCAGACACCGGTGACAGCCCCCGGCAAGGGTCATGGTGTATCTCTCTTGCGCTCCTGGAAAATAGTTCTCCGACGTGGATCGATTCGCGCTTGCTTGTGCCCGAACCGTCGTCAGATACTGTCAGAGGATAGCCATCTCTATGCGCAACGTTGAGCAGTAGAGGGCTAGTGTGCATTCGGCTGCGCCGCATTGAATATGTTTTTCCCTGATTTGCCACACCTCAGTTCGTATCGCATTGACGTGCACGATACTGAGGTGTGTATCTCTATTCATTATAATACTAGGAAGAAAAAGATAACGGTTGACTGCAACACGGTTGACGTTGTCTGTTCGGCTGGATACCAATTGTTAATCATCATTGATCACGCTGTCACGTTCCATCAGAAGTACATAGCTACCATATGGATCAAACTTATGTCAAGGTCTTCCGCAAAGGACTGGACACGTTGTTGTTTAAGTTTGCTCCTACATGTCTCCACGCAATTTCTGGCTCGAAAAAGGCTTTCAACCTGGAGACCTCTCCCCAAGAGAAATCTTCTGGCGCGATCATTATAATGTTCTCAAGAAGCGTGGCTATACGCTACGGGACCGTTATAATCCTGATAGGGTGTCATCTTGGAAGAAGCAAAAGGATCTGTCCAAGAACTTTACATAGTCGAGTAAGTCTTGTCATTTCTTGCGCAGAACAGTCCATATTGACTTTAAAAATTATTGATGCAACCCGTGCTGACGGAACTCTCGTTGTTCGATACCAAGGAACACGAAATCCAGATTGGAAGATGTTTCTCTTCTGGAGCATTAGCAACACATCCCAAGAATCATTGTGTGCCATTTCTAGATGTCATTGACCCGCCAGAAGGTTCCCAGACAGCCTTCATTGTTATGCCATATCTACTTGAAACAAACTATCCGTTTTTCAAACTATTGGTGAGGTCGTCGACTATTTTCGTCAGATTTTTGAGATGACCGTCTTAACACTGTGACCTTCACTATTCTTCAGTTAAATGATTTGTAGGGCTTACAATTTATGCATGAGAACAACATTGTTCATGGGTGCGATGGAACGTTATGTGCATCATCATCAATCTTACTGTTCTCTTCAACTGCAAAACGGACAACCTTATGGCAGATACGATCTCATTGTTTGACGTCCAACCACACCCCGCAGACCGATCCATGCGACTTGATTATCGAGGAGATGTATCGGTCTCATCCTCTCGCACGAAGAAACCAGTCAAGTACTACCTTATAGTTTATCTGAGTCCATCGTCCCAAGGATGCACCCCACCTCAGGCGACCTCCTTGGGGCGGAGATAAGTCGGTCCCTGAGTTTTTACTCTCTGATGCACCACCTTGTGACCCTTTTGCTGTGGATGTTTACTGTATGGGTAACTCTATTGGGCAGGACTATCTTGATGTAGGCTTTCAGTATTTTCATGGGCTTCTACTTAGTAACGAGGCAATCGTACATGGCAGACAAGGCTTTTGGAAAGCAAAGAAAGGCTTCGAATTTATGAGGGAGTTGGTGAATGATATGATCAACTCGGACTCCGGAAAGAGACCATCTATGACCGACATTATCTCTCGTTTTGAAGACATCGTAAAGAGACTCGACGATAATTTTTTTACGCTCTCCAGTTCTCAACGTCGATGAAGATTTGCAAATTTTTGGGAAGATCAAGCATCGGATCGTTCAATGGATCTACAAGGTACAGGGTAAGTATTCCTGCGATACCCAAAGCATAATATCCATGTACGAATGACGTGTTGTTATACCTATGGAAGTGAAAACTTTTTCTTCTCTGTTTTTCAGATATCTCAATTCATATGCTTTTGACTATTAGAGTACTTGATTGACCATGGGTTTGTTTAGTATTTTATATACTGACGGATACCTTGCATGCCGCCAAGTACTCGCATGCCAAAGTTATATGTAAATACGTCAACGTTTCGATCAGACCCTGGCACGTGGAAACTTACTTCCTTTCGGTCGCAAAGTCTCAACCATACATACTTCATGTCCAGGGCGATGCCCTAAGTGAACTGAACAAAGTACATCAATGAAGCAACATTCGGAGTTTAGTGAAAACAATCCGTACACAATGCCGAGAAGATTCTATGTCATCAGTACGATGATACTCTCCCGAATCTTCCGAACAGTTGACGTCTGACATCGAGGTACAGGTTTATTATTTCATCCTTTCTCGCAAACCGTTGTATGTACTATTGTGCCGTATATGTACTTGGACATGGGAAGCCTTGGATTACGTGGCAAGTAACGACGACTGACATTTTTAACAGGATCATAGAATTGTCTACAAAAGGTAGTCATTATGAACACCGACGGGCATCCGGTTTCAGAACACCTTATAACTTGATTAGACCAACCCCTTTTTTTGTGCCTCCTTCCCGTCTTCCTCCACTTCCTCTGCATGCTTTCTGTGCGTTCGTTCTGGTACTTGAGCTGCACTTTGTCCTTTCGGAAATGGCCCTTTTCCTGGCCTCCACTCGATCTATTTCTGTTTCAGCATAAGGCTCCGTACACGGTTCGCATTCGTGATGAAGATCCTGTTGATTTCGTAACATTGTTCAGTGCCGTCTATTGGCAATTCGTACGTATGTTGTGGGATGCAACATGGTTGATATTGATTATCCTCTAGTTCTTTCTCTGGTCTCAAGCGTTATCGACTCGTTGTTGCACTCAAGTGATTGATTGCAGATCACCGAAATTTACATGGCTATTGTGATGCATGTTCGTACAGCACATCCTTTCGACGCATTGGTCTCCATGCCTGCATTCTGGCTCTATTCTTCCGCGTTTGTTTGAACTATTCCACTGTATGTTGTTCAGTTTATATCTTTTATCCATTACACTCACAATTGGTCAATCTTCTACTATTTTGAGAGTGAAATTCAAGGGGGGGAGGGGTGACTTGCAAAGACGGCACCGTGAGTCGGTTGGATCCTGTTGATTTATGTCGCGTCTGTGTTGGTCGCCAGTGGATGCTTCGTGTCCAACAACTGTATGGTTGACTGTGTGGAAGCCTAGCAGTTCTTGCGGTGCGCCTTCGAAATGTAAGCCTGTGCAGGTTGATTTGGATCAGGGTGCAATCACTCGACCTTTTGAAGCTTTCACCCCATGGAATCCGTTGTGGTCAGTTTGATTTTGTGCGGGATGTTGTCGAGGAGATTGACACTTAACTTCGAGTCCAGTACGTCGTTTGTTTACGTTACTTTTCTCTATTCCATTTACTTCCAAAAGTCTCGGCTTTACGCCACTGAGACACCTTTCAATTTATTTTTACTCCACTTGATTAAAAAGCGTCTCAGTAGTTTGAACACTTAAAATAGCGTACAATCTATGCTGGGGTCAAGTTATCTTTTTGATTCTTGACTCCAGGTGTGTAATTAATAGTTATATCAATGAAGTTATCTTTTTGATTCTTGACTCCAGATTAATTCCACTGCGTTATAATATGCTACGTCAGGTTATGGGCCCTGGTGTATACGAAACTTCGGAGACCTTACAGTTTGCCAAGTTTAATGGAACAAACTATCATGTCTGGTCCGACAATATGAAAGCAGCATTATAGTCTAAATCCCTTTGGGGAGTTGTCTCTGGTTGCGAGCAGTGCCCACCCATTCCTCCTTCTCAGTATCCGGAATTATCCACCGTTGAAACTTCTCCAGTTGAAGGAACTTCCACAGCTGTGAAAAAAGAAGGAAGTGATATGTTGAGCGTTTTACAATTTAGCGCATATAAAGCTTGGGACCTCGCAAACGAAAAATTCGAACGTTGGCTTAACAAGGACGACACTGCTATGGGTCTAATCCGTAACGCCATCGAGTACACACAACGCGAATCGATAGTATCGGCCAAAACATCTAAACAGATGTGGGATCAGCTGAAGAAGGATTACGTTGAGCTGCAAAGTGGTACGAACATTTATTTCTACTACCAGCAACTCTACACCAAGAAATGGGATGGTAATTCCTCCATGTCTGATCACATTGGGTTCTATTTGAACATTCGCCGTCGATTTATTGAAGCCGACCATAAACCAGACGATTTCACTATAATCAACGCCATTCTTTTGTCACTACCCCGTTCTCCTACATGGGAGGTAGTGAAACAGAACTTGCTCTATCGTGGAACCTCACTCACACTCGACAATGTTTCGGCAGAGTTAATTTCAGTATACGAACGCGTTACACACAAAGATACTGCCACGAATAAAACATTGGCCTTCATTTCAAAGGATAACCCTAATTCGAGTGGGAGTAAGCAAGGATCTCGAGTCACAAAAAGGAAGACGAAGCCTAAACGAGAACCGAAACCCGACGATATTTGTCACAACTGTGGCAAAAAGGGACATTGGAGTCCTAAATGTCCGAAGCCAAAAAAGGCCAAGGAAGCTGGTAATGCAAATATATCTGTCTCTATGGTCAATCAGGGTTCTCGTGAAATAGGCAAAGTCTTGATGGCCTCTTATGGCAATATGCCTGCTGGGTTACTTCTCGATAGCGCCGCATCGTGCCACATGATAGCTGATCATGCATACTTCGTGAAATACCAAGGGATTCAAGATCAGCATATATCTGTTGGCGGAATGAATACATTGCCGGTTGCTGGGAAGGGAACTATCGCATTTCGAACCTGTCTTCCTAATGGAACTAGTGACGTGCAACTTCATGATGTGCTACACATTCCTACGCTAGGTGCGAATCTCATAAGTTTGGGATCATTACAACGAGCTGGCACCACTATAAATGGTTTGACTTACGGCATCAGCTTGTCATGGAATCAACAAGAATTCCTGCATGCCAACTTGATAGGATCCCACGGCACACTATATAGGATTGAAATTATGACTATGGGCCTCTCAGATAATCAAGTGGCTTATATAGCCAATGAATCCACCATGCGATTGTGGCATCGGCAATTAGGACACATCAGTCCACGAACTATCAAGTCTATGATCGACAAGCAACTTGTGACTGGAGTCAATGTGAAGTTACCTCGTGAATTTGATCGACTTTGCAGCAGCTGTGCTGAAGGGAAGTCTATCAGACCCCCGCTTCCGGATTCTAGCAATACCCGGTACGAGCTAAACGAGTTGCTTGTGATGGATCTAACAGGTCCTATGAGGGTGGAAACCTGGGATGGAAATCGTTATGCCCTGGTCATAGTGGAAGTCAGTCATCGATATCCTTTTGGGACTCTTCTTAGGACTAAGGAAGAGGTTGTTGATGCTGTGCGCAAGGTCGTAGCAAGGGTCAAACGAGAGGGTGGTAAACTCGTCAAGACCATTAGGACTGACAACGGTAACGAATTTGTTAATGAACAAATGAACAAATTCTGTCAATCAAATGGTATAAAGCATCAAACGACGAACCCTTACAGGCCCCAACAAAACGGTATAGCGGAACGAGCTATTACAGTGCTCATGGAAATGGTCAGAAGTATGTTGCATGGAGCAAAAATGGACCTATGTTACTGGGGCAAAGCTTTCATGTATGCGGTATACATACATTCCATTACCCCAACATCTGCGTTACAAGGGAGAATACCTTTCACCAAATGGAGCGGTTGTAAACCTGATTTATTGCATTTGCAGATCTTTGGTTCTTTGGGATGGGCTCATATTCCAAAAGAAGTTTGTCAAGGGAAGCTGGAGTTGCAAGCCGTGAGAGTTCGAATGTTAGGATGGTGGGCCGATGAAACAAAAGGATATAGGTTAGAGGATTTGGAGAATGGGAAAGTGATCACTTCTAGAGATGTTGAATTCTACGAAGATGATACACCAAGTGAATTGGCTTGTCTCTGTAAGGGCGACCTCCGGAGGTTGTGGCTAAGTCACGCAACTGGCAGAGGGAAATCCGAAGTGTATTAGAGACAGTACATATTACAGGGAAGTAACTAATCACCTGGCAGAGGGAAATCCGAAGAGAACAAGTCTAAGGATTCCTCTGCCACGGCATGGCGCATCAGTATGGGGGCGGGGGCATGAGAACGACTGTACAACATCTCAGAGAAGTCCGACGACTGCAAGGGAGCATCCTGGAGATCTCCGGGATGGCCAGAAAAGGAAGTCCGGGGGGTCCCGGAGATCTCCGGGACGGCCGGAAAAGGAAGTCCCCTGACAGTCTCGAACCTGGAATGACGCGGTCTACCACAGAGGAAATCAACGATTTCATTGACACTGCTGTCTATCCTGAGTTGGACTCACCTCATCAGGTTTCAATTCTGCCCATCTCTTCTGAGTCTGAAGTCGAAGCCCAATTAGAAGAATTGGATTCATCAGACAGAGATTCTGAAAGGCGCACACCTGTCGACGAACTTCAGTATCCCACTCCCGATGCTCCATCTCTTACTCCAGAGACACCTACTCAATCAACTATTGCGCCTATATCTCGCAAAAGGGCCAAATGGGATGAATTGCCCAAACGCGAATCGTCTTCTCTAACCAAACGTTTACCTGCTTGTTATCGGCACGATGAAGACGTAAATGATTTGAGGAATCATACCGCCTTTGTGGCCATATCTGGTCCAAGCGTCCAAGATGCATTGAAATCGCCAAATGCTAAAGGATGGCAAGGCGCAATTGAAGCTGAGTACAGACAACTTGTTGACAAAGGTGTTTTTATGGAAGTTGACAAATTACCGCCTGAGAAGAAACCTGTGGGAAGTAAAATTGTCCTAAAGGAGAAATTGGACGAAAATGGGAATCACGCAAAGTTCAAAGCTCGAATAGTAGCCCAAGGTTTTTCTCAGAAACCTGGTATTGATTACAATGAGATGTTTTCCTCAGTGGCCAAATTCACAACCCTTCGGGTATTCTTAACTCTTGCTGCATCACTCGATTTTGATATACATCAAATTGACGTCATAGGAGCGTACCTGGAAGGAGACTTGGACGAGGAAATATACATGAAAGCACCTGAAGGTGCTGGACGTAAATGGAAGGAAAAGCTTCATGATGCATTGATGAGCCTCGGTTTCAAACCCTCCCATGCAGATGACTGCTTGTATATTCTTCGGAATAATGACAAGATAGTACTCATTGTACTGGTCTATGTGGACGATATGGCGATCGCTGGAAAGGATTTCTACCGAATCATTTCATTCAAGAGGGACATGGACTCGATGTTCGACATAACCGACTTAGGCGAAATCCATTATATTTTGGGTCTAAAAATCAAACGTGACAGACCTAATCACCTCATTTACGTCAATCAATCGCTATACATCGACTCAATGTTAGAACGCTTCGGTATGACCTATTGTCATCCAGTTTCCACTCCCCTGCCGACGAACCATAATTTGTCCTTACTGCAATCCCCAAGGAACGATACCGATCACTCAGCTTATACTGCCTATGCGAACGGACTTCATTATCTTTCCATAATTGGTTCTCTACTTTATGCTACGCAAACTTGCCCTGATATACAATTCGTGGTCAGCTTGCTTGCCCAATTCTCTAATAATCCGGGTATTCCTCACCTTGCCGGCTGCAAGTGAGTCTTGCGATATCTCAAAGGAACAAAGTCTTTCAGTCTGAAACTGGGCGGATTGAGTGAAAACGGTTTACTTCTTGTGGGCTGGAGTGACGCTAACTGGGCGCAGGATAATTATGATCGAAGGTCCATCAGCGGGTGGTGCTATGATATCAATGGCAGTCTAGTTTCTTGGTCCTCAAGGAAACAGGTCGTAACGGCTACTTCCACTGTCGAGGCTGAATATATAGCCTCAGCTAATGCCACTTGTGAAGCCATATGGTTACAAAATCTGTTAAATGATCTAGATTTCAAACAGACCAAGGCTACATTCATATATACCGACAGCACTGGAAGTATATCTCTATCGAAAAATCCGGTAAATCATTCGCGGGCCAAACATATCGATATTCGTTTTCATTTCATACGCGAACACATCTCTCGCAAGAATATCGAATTACGTTATATTTCCACCAAGGACATGATTGCCGATGCTTTAACCAAAGCTTTGCCACGCGATGCTTTCGAAAAACACAGACTGAGACTGGGAGTTGTGGACCCTGCGTTAATGTCAAGTGGGAGTGTCGAGGAGATTGACACTTAACTTCGAGTCCAGTACGTCGTTTGTTTACGTTACTTTTCTCTATTCCATTTACTTCCAAAAGTCTCGGCTTTACGCCACTGAGACACCTTTCAATTTATTTTTACTCCACTTGATTAAAAAGCGTCTCAGTAGTTTGAACACTTAAAATAGCGTACAATCTATGCTGGGGTCAAGTTATCTTTTTGATTCTTGACTCCAGGTGTGTAATTAATAGTTATATCAATGAAGTTATCTTTTTGATTCTTGACTCCAGGTGTGTAATTAATAGTTATATCAATGAAGTTATCTTTTTGATTCTTGACTCCAGATTAATTCCACTGCGTTATAATATGCTACGTCAGATGTGCCGTGGAGATACAGGCCTTGCACGAGGCCAACCGGTCTGAACTTTGTGGTCTTTTACCTGTGTGTTTTTGGGCTGGCCAGTTGGACTTCATTGAATGGTGCTGAATGCAATGCAATACCCCCATGTTGTTTGCCCATTCTTCCTTGTCAGGAGTGATTCTATACTCCCTTGGACCTCATTATCATTTCTACACTATACGACGTCCATGTATGCATCTGTAGACCTCGCACTCACACTCGCTCCTTTACGTCGTTTTTGATCCCTTTGATTTCTCGGTAATGAACTCCATATCTAATAACCAAGTGTACTGCGCTTATCTCGAGTTTATGTTTGCGTTTTTGAATCTCGTCAATATTAACGCTGCCACTACATCCCAGCCTGGCATTCGCCAACGTGATCATGAAATATGTAAACCGATGATACGAATCTAACACAACGCTCCAAGAGGTGGGTGGACCATGGATGTGCTGCCGAGCCTTGCCGTCTGGGCACTGAACGCGCCCTGGGCAGAGTGAAATAGAATAGTGTGATTCGTCTCACTCCAAGAACTTTAGACCCTGCCAAATCTATCGCGTACAGATAAACTGTACTTCCATGCCTAGATGTGATACAATCATGTGGGTAAAGTGTATGTCAAGAAGACGTAAGAGGGCCGGAGTTGAATCGTAGAGGAGCGGGCCTAGCTGGCGTGACCTGCATTGGCCGCTGCCAGCGAGCTAATCAACTTCTCCATCTCCTCAACCTTCCTCTTAAATTCCTCCGCCTTCCTCTCATTCTCCTCAGCCTTCCTCTTAAATTCCTCCACCTCCCTGTTGTGCTGGACCTCAGACTCCCTCTTACGGAGCGCAGCCTCTTCTTGAATCTGGAGATCAATTATCAGTACAAGCATTAGTAAATGCAGTTGCACTCACCTTGTTGCGGAACTGCGAAAGTTGTTTTGAGAATGTTTTGTCAATACCTTTGTGCATCTCTGCCTCTGCCTCTGCCTCTGCCTCTGCCTCTGCCTCTGCCCTTGCCCTTGCCTTTGCCTCTGCCTCTGTTTCCGCCTCCGCCTCTACCCCCACTTTCCCTTCCCCTTTCCCTTTCCCTTTGCCTCTTTCCTTTCCCTTGTCTCTGCCTTCAACGGGTTGTACTTCCAGATTTGAATACCAAGGGTTTGGCCAGCTTTCGTGTTTCCCTTCGTTAGAATTGGGCCGTATTGTTGGCAAAAATTACTAAAGATGTTGCAGAACAGTTGAGCGTAGAAATAACAATTCGTGTCGTATAGTCTATAATTCGGGAAGCGTTTTTGAATCTTAGTCGCGGCATTGACTGCCACGTAGAAAGGGGTTTTTTGTGAACACCATCTTCCACATGCATTTTTGGCTTTACCACGAGGTACTTTACTGACGGAGGATGCTTTGTCCCTGGCGCGGGTCAAACACGAGGAAACTAGGGAAGAAGCGTCAACGGAGGTTGTGCTCGATCTCGGGCAGGATGATTCAAGCAGTTTCGACCTATTCTGGTTATCTCCAGCTGCCCGTTCGAAGATGACGTATCCTAAGACTCCATCCCGACAGATATATACTCGTGTTGGGCAACGCTACCAACGATTTTCCACCCAGAAAGTTCGGTGATATGGCAGGCCTCCGCATGCTCTAACGACTTATAGCTGTACGATATGGCACTCTTATAAGACCTTGAGTGATGAGGCCCGGCTTTCGTGTAACTGTGAAAGATATGTTTAATTATCCATAAAGATGTCCAAGACGAGACCAGGGATGGAGTATATACCACCTAGCCTTTTCCACACCAACTGCCGAGGCTGAAGATGTCACTTTCGTTATAACTCACCTGACATCGATATCGCCTTCCACAAGAACGGTCACACTGTACTCGACGACATGGTGCCACACTCCTGGCGGTCGACTCGTAGACGCGAACTTTGTCCTTTCCATAGCGCGCATGAAGATCAATCTGTAGGTAATTCAAAAGGTATTATAGAAGATCCAGGTACGAGCTCAAACTGTACCCCCAACAAGCAGAAGCCGGACGATGCCGCTGAAGATAAGATAAGGAACGGATGATCGACTGGCAAAGAAAGCTTGATTTCGGAACTTTGCGTATATACATACATATCGCTATCGTCCATTTTGCGCGAGACAATTCGTCAGTATAAGGCCTTCTAACAAACCCTTTTTTTGCAACATCACACACGAGATATCCTCATGAGACCCATTGGCAGAGACAGCTTCTATCTTCTCCGCTTTCTTGTGCCTGGTAAGCCTGGATTTGACTGAGGGTCACAGGTTCTCCATCTCGATTCTCCTCCTTCCCTCACGAAACTTGACCGTCTCAAAGCCTTTGCCCCATTTCCACATCAAGGAAGCCATCAAACGGCGAGGTCCCTCCCTTTGTATATTCA
This sequence comes from Termitomyces sp. MG148, assembly GCA_003313785.1. NCBI lineage: Eukaryota > Fungi > Basidiomycota > Agaricomycetes > Agaricales > Lyophyllaceae > Termitomyces > Termitomyces sp. MG148. Next base: position 16,771 of record QLOM01000663.1, read on the forward strand.
CATACTCGTGGTCCATCTAGGCCTGGGATTCGCCCGCACACCCTTGTTGCGTTGGTCGGAACGACAACACAACATACAAACGACAATTGCTACCACTCAATGATCTAAAGGCCCAAGGTTCAATCGTTCGAATCTCAACATGTATCCCCATTAGTCATGCATTTCATTTATGGTATCCTTTAGACATGGATGGGCATTGTGCTCTTTATGTGTCTTCATTACCACAAGGAAGAAGGGGGGTGATGGCGATTGTGAATTAGGTTTGATTTTTTCAATAAGGTTCCGCGTCGAGGGATGTGATCCTATAAGCTCAAAGGCGATTCCGTCTGCAATCAGAGAATGATACGTCTTGCATCAGAGATCAAAACCTTCGAGTGCGGGAAACATCAATGGTGGTGAACTGGTTTTTCGTTTTCAAGTCATGTATACGTAAATGAGTAAGTAGTGTGAGTATGCTTAGCGCTTCTCTTTGCATACAGGCGCGTTGATTATGATCAAAAGATGTATGAGTTGATGTATATCGGTATGACAAGTACAGGGATAATTGCATGTCAAAAAATTTTCTCTCGTGTCTTCGAAGAAAATATCCTTGAAGTGTTATGCCATTTTCAGTGCACATGAGAAAAAGGTTTGAGATGATGGAAAGCGCTATTCAACAACACATTCCTTTTTGCTTTTCCTGTAAATCAATTCTTGGCACCGGCAGTGTTTTCCCATGTCATGTCGATTAATCCTAAGAAACACCGCGCCATCCGACTTAATCTACCTTTCCACCTTCGTACATCAGGACTGACGATAAACTTCCTCCTGTCCTCATTCGACACTCTGAACGCTCGTCCCCGCTTCGTGGCTCACGGACCAAGCTCTAGAGCTCTAGACGAAGCATGATTCACACGTACAGCATAATGCGTACATTACAGGTCAACTTCGGATCTCGGACTGCTGCGCTACGCACGATGGGCCCCTCCGAAAGAGTCGTTCTCTCGCTTTCTCGCTTCTTTCCTGTCTCAGCGGGGGTGAGGAGTTCTCAAGGAGAGGCTGAGGTCGCCAACGCGAGTATTTGATCGGCCCGAGGACCGTGTCCAAGGGAGGGGGATGCTAGACGAAACCTTGAATGTGGGGTCCAAGAGTAATCGTTAGCGCATACCAGCGCCAGATTGGGTCTAGCGGACCGGTGGGCCGGTTCCTGCCTGGGTCCTCTCTGGCCACAGGCTTAGGCATCGACGGTGCAGCTCAGGCAAAACTCACGGTGGAAAGCGGGACTGTGTACGGTAAGATATGATTCGGGCAAGGAAAATTCATTTGTGCTTTGATGATAATTGCGGGGTGCAATGCGGGAATGATACGCCGACGGACCGAGTCTCCAGGGTGAGTCGATTGCTGTGTTTGTGATTTATGCAAAGGCGGTACGAGATATTATCCACGTTACGGCCGGCCAAGGCGATAGGCGCTAGCCCGGTTGAACATATGTCCCAGGGAGAAATCATCCTGCGGGCGTTCGTACGGCTGCGAAAGGGTGAAATATCACGGTGACTTTTACCCGGTTCCCCGCTCGTATTAACAACCACAGTGAAAACCGCGGTGATGCCTCGTTGCCCGACGTATTTCCCGACGTGTTAATGTCGATACTCTATCCGGCAGAGATTCTCGGGCACCACGGCCTGGAGGGTCCGTGTGAGTTGTATGAGGTGACAGGTGCTGATTACTCGAAGTACTTACAAGTTGCGTGAATGTGGAAATCAGCATCAGCTACAGATTCGGTAGATGGTATGCGAGATCAGTGTCGGAATTTGGGAGTGAGTAATCCTTGTGTGCCGGCATACAGTCGCTGAGCGCCCGGTTCCAGGTACTCAGACACACAGTTTAAGGAACATTCAAACGGTGGTTCCTTGTTTTCGCATACGATCTCGCCAGGATATGTGGGCAGGCATGGACAATATTGGCGAAATCACGATCCTTGCCGATACCAAGGATGCTGCACATTTCGGATCTTGTAATCCGCATGGCGGTGTTGCGGTCGTCAGAGCGAACAACCCGTTTTTGAGGAACTTTGAACGGGTATGTATTTCGAACAAGTTTTTTTCTCCTGGTCGGGGTGAAGCTGTTTGTAAGTTCGTCAACAGCATTTTGGAGATTCGAGACTTGTTCTTGGAGGCTCCTGACTACATGCTCCACGCCGTCATGGTTGTCGCTGCCATTTTCACTTTCAGAATTCATTGGGACTTCTGGGTGGAACACGGCAAAGAGTAAGAAACAGATTGTGCAAAGACAAAGAATTGATAAGAGTCCTTTCACGAAAACAAAGCATTTGCCGAAGATGATGGCATCATTCGTATTGGGCCTGGCTTGTCCACTCAGAGCTCCCGACTCGAAGAAAACCACTCTTCTGGAAGGGTCCTTGCCCCATGCCACAGCCAAACGGGCAGTTTTGCGATAGCGAACCATGGAAGCCAAGATTATATAAGCAGGTGCACCGATGATCACAACCAAAGTTATTTATGTAGTTGCACTGCTGGCATCAAAAAGTGTTTCCATTGGAAAAAGTGTATAAGAAACCTGTTATACCATTTCTGAGGTTCCAATGAAAAAGGCACCTTCCTTTGTTTAAAGACTTTTTCCTTCAACATCTGAAATGGTAAAACAGGTTTCTTTTACACTTTTTCTAACAGAAACACTTTCCAGTGCCTGGGAATTTAATTTCATTTCCATTTAGCTGGGAATTTATTTATCTCCGCTGACATAAGTTGAATCTGTGACACTCCACCCACGCTTCTTGCTGGAGAAAGATGATCCCTAAACCCCCCACTTACGCATCGGAAGGATATTCCATCCACAAACTACGTGGAATTTACCCTTGGTCAGAAGGTCGATTGGAAGTTCTCCGAGTACGTATACACGCGCGTCATCTCATGGGTGGTTTCTTTTTCCTTTTTAGGAAACAATCCGTTTCGCCTCGAAAAAAAATCTCGTTGATGGTCGGTCGCCCCGCATGCAAGACACAAAAAGATGGGAAAAATTCCAGCAGAAAGCGAGTAACTCGAAACCATTGTTCTCCAAAGACTCATTTTTCTTGAGTAGGTTGTCAGAGTAATTCCCGAACTCGAAGAATTCGAGGACTATTGGCCACTTTTTGTTTTATTGAGAGTTCTTAGAAGAAATGACAGGTTAAAGAAGCGAAGGAAAAGCGCCGTCGTCCGCCGTATGACTGGACGTCGACCATCTGTTGGTTTGCCAAGGTTACAGAAGGGAAGGAAAAGCGATGCCGTCCGTCGTATGACTAGACCTCGACCCTCAGCATTTGTTGGTTTGCCATTACCTCAAAATATGCGATTTCAAAGCAACGGACGTGTCATCGGTGGCAGGTCAGAAGAACGACTTACCATTGATGCCGGTTGTGTAGTTTGTCTTTTCTGCAACTATACTCCAGACATCCCAGCTACTGCCAAAGCCTATATCCAGGCTTTTTCGCAAAATCAAGTAGTCATTGATGCTCTTGCTCGCTTGGGCATTGTCAATGACAAACATCTATCCGCCTTGAATCACCTGACGGCTTGGAATGCTGGGCCTGAACAGTTCCTGGATAGTCTGTCAGAAGGTATGCTGAGCCCATTGTATAAGTTTTCCCTTCTTCAACACTTCGAACAATACTTTATAGTAAGCATTGGTTGGTGACTCAGAAGAGGTGTGGAGCTAACCTTTGACTCTGTAGCCCAGGGTCCTGACATCGGTTTCTCGCGACATCAATTGTTGGAGTGGTTGCCCACATCATTCACGTGGTAACAATGATATTGATAGGGTTCCACTGAAACTCCGGAGATTACTCGAAAATTTTGGGACGGAGGAGCTTGCCCCGGTTTTTCATGCAGCGCATGTGACAAGTGATAATGAATTCGACTTGCTGCATGCTTTGGATGAAACAGCCCGGCTGGCTATCTTTGCTGGGGAACAGTTCCGACTCATGAGACCATTCCAGCGCTGGATGCTCAAGTTCCTACTTTTGCATCTTGATGCTGGACCAACAACCTAGCTAACATGTTTCTCGCCCTCAAGATTTTTTGGCATCTCTTGTTGAACGATTCTCGCTGTGCTATACTTGCTTAAACTTGTACTACAGAAGCGGAACGACAGCACAGAAAAATGGTAACCGATGTTATTTATTACAGTAATACAGCGCCGTCGGCGCACACCTAGCTCCTCTTCTACCCAAAGTTACTGAGTTGACACCAGAACAAAAAGTTACATGTAGAATGACTTGCTCCGGGATAAGAAGATTACGGCGAATCAGTTACACTGAGAATATGCCACCACCTGGCGTTGAGGTCAATGAATCCTCCATGATTATTTGCTCTACGTCGCCGGTAGGCGGACTTTCCTCCACCCAGAGAGTGACAACCGTTACAGTCTGTGTTTCCAATCGCACAGCAGTGACCGTCTTGGTGACTACTTCAGGCTGAACGGTCACTGTGTGCGCAACAGAGAGAATCCCAGTCTGCTCTGCGCATTCCGTATGACCCAGGGCATCATTACTAATAACAAGAGCGGTTTGAGTAGGTGCCGCCTGCTCCGCCGTTTCATAGACCGTTCGAGTAGAAACGACTGAAGCTTGGGCAGCAGCGTCTTGGGGACGCAGCACTGCGAAGCGCGCGGAATTAAAAAAAAGGATGGGCTTAGGAAGACAAATTCAATCCAGTAAGCGCAATCAGGAAACATCAAACTTACATTTAGGGATGAAAGGGCTAGAGCAGGAAAGAAGGATTGGATTGCAATTGCCAAGAGTAAGAACAAGATGAGGCCCCGCTCTGCATTCCGGGACCAGTTGATCACACGTGCCGCCGAGTGTGCAACAGCAGGCTCATTATGAGGTACGTTAGGCTAGTAAGGCGTTCCACATCATATACCGGCGGTTTGAGAAATGATTAGATCCCTCGCTCACCTGCTTCGTCCACACTGATGCGCAAAAGTTGCCGGAACTAGATCCGCCGATAATGATGTGGAGACCGTTTGAGAGCTGTGCGGTGGCAACTGTCTGTATAAGCCCTGGAAGTCGGTGATAATTAATACTGCGTTACGATTAAATGGAAAGCTTACCTCTCGTGGTTAATTGTTGGATAACTTCTCGCGTCGCCATATCCAAGACATAGATGATCCCATGATCGTTTCCATAGACAGCAATGTTCCCATCTTCGGCCCAAGCGCCTTGGAACGTGACCTGCCTCTTGAATTGAACGGGAAGGATCGCCTCTGGTAGTGATCCTGGAAAGCGGTAGACTTGGGCGTAGCTTTCCGTCAGATTATGCACGAGAAGAAGGTCTTCGCAAGGAGAAAGGGCCGTGTGGCCGCTAGAACAAAGTAAGATGATAGCAATGGTGCATATGTGGGACGCACACAGCGCATGTTAAATATTTTTGCCAAAGGACCTCTGAAGTCTGCGCGTCTCGGCATGTCCTACAAGCTAAGGACAAAAAGGGTGCAACAAGTTTCGCACGAATGATCTTACATCTCTCCATTTTCTAACTTGTGAATTTCTGGTTGCCTCCTTGTTGAGTTATGACTTACACTACCCTCGACGTACGTCATTCTTACCTCCAAATATTTTATATTTCTTTTCCTTTTTAGGTATTACCTTTTTCTCTGCGCCATACTGGCGCACGATCGGTATTTACCAGTCTTTGCTTAAAACCTTAATTTATTTTCTACTTACCGTAGGATACCGGATAGATCCCCTCAGTCAACTACCTTATATCGAGTGACTGAGGGTGAGTAGAATTAGTGTTACCTCACGACATATTCACTCATAACTCTCCCTGTAGACTAAACTTCGTTTTGCTCTACAGGTAATATATATTAGTCAACTACCTTATATCGAGTGACTGAGGACTAAACTTCGTTTTGCTCTACACTCCTCCAAAGAATGCTAAACTGATGGGTATTACTCTAGGTGCATCCGCAACGGTCCAGAGTTCAATCAAATCAGCTTATAATCAGTGAGATCATCGAATAACTAACACATCAAATTCGACTCACCTCCATCTACGCTAAATAACTTCAGGATCCCACCGTGGCTAGCAATCGCAATTCGTTGATTTGCGGCGTCGTATACTTGTGCAGCAACGCTATCATCAAACTTAAACACTTCAATGGACTTCGAAGATCTTTGGGTGAACCACTTTGATATATGTCAGCAAGATATCCCAAGGTCAAAAAGGAGCGCGCACGCTATTGTGTTTCGCCTGAGGAACGAGGGATACCAGCCCTCGTATGCTTCCGACACAAAGGGTTCCCACCCTATCACCGGCAGCAGACTCTGAGTCTATGCAAGTCAAAGCGGTGACCTTGCCCCAAGCCAGTTCATGAAGAGTTTGAATGCGGGCGAAGTCGCTTGTTGAATATACGCGAACGTGGCCATCGTCACCTGAAACATAGCGCTCAAAGAAAAGAATACCAACCTACGATTCACAACTCACTACCAATGGATACAAGGGTAGCATCGCAGTTGAAAACAACGGAACTGATCGGACCCTTACTGCCCTTGAGGTCACTATGAAACCGGTACTGGTTGATCTAAGGGATATCATTGGAATCCTCTCAGCATGGGAATAAGTACCTGTAGAGTGGACATAATGAAGAAGGAAGTAACCAAAAGGGTTGCGCAGAGTTAAAAAAAAAGATTATGTAATGAATCCAGACAAAGGCGCTTTGTCCTTAAAAAGACACTAAATGATTACGGTTGGTTGGTTGGAAATACCCGGGGAGGTCCACGCATGAACGACCGGGGCCATACTACATACATGTGGTCGCGTACCAAGTATGCTATGGACATCACCTCCTTTCGAGTGCTGTGAGAACCATCCTCCCTTTTGCTTCCCTAAGCGTGTCATCTCCTCGTCGATTCAGTACAATCCACCTCTGGTTTTGCAAGTTAATGATATGTGAAACGTGTGGACTAACGCGTGATTTTGAAGACAAATATTGAAGCATGTATTAGAGGACGGTCATTGCACACTACCCAGGAGACGATGCGATGTTTGTCCTTGACCTCTGCCCATTGTTATGTCCCCTTAGACGGCCGAAAGTGGTAGATATAAATTTTGCGTTTTGCATTATACATCGGAATCTGAGGGGGGGGTTGTACAGTATGACAGTGTCAAAGATCGCCAGTGCGTTGTATACCCATCTGGTTATTGTTTTAGCACCTGTTTGTGAGGATAATAACTTCCCCAAAAAGTCATATGCTGGGATGACTCCCCATAAGGCATGTAAAGAGGGATCCACCTTCTGGAGGGAAGCTTTGAATGCCAAACGCCCTGCTGTCAACTGTATGGACCCGTTGCAGAGCAACAATGCATGCACTTCATCCTCAATTTCCCTTTGACAGAAACAACACAACCGCCACTCCCTTTTCATGGGCCATGGTCTGTATCTGTTGGAATGCTGGAGCCTTTCTATTCCCAGGTCATGGTTGGAAACAAATAGTTTTGTGATTGCCTTTCGGTGGGCTGGGGTAGGGAGGGATAAGTACTCCCGAAAAGAAAGTATTTTGACAGTTGGGTGAATTTGCTGGCGCTGATGTAAGAGATGCAATTTTGACAAGGAAGATACAATAGTGTGCAGTCCCTCCTCACAGCTAGCAGTAACAAGTTCCAGTACACCTGTAAGATGCTCAGAGTCCCATAGGTCTTGCCATTCGAGATGAACAGGAATGTGTTTGCCTCCTGGAACTGCCAGATGGTCTAAGACCTTCATAAGATCACCCACCCAGGATGCCATGCCATTCAAGGTCAAATCTGCTGCATCTTGAAGGGCTTTCTTAGCAAAATGTGTGTTGGGCAAGTGTGAGAGGTATTGAAGATATCTGAGAGCAAGCAAGACTCGACAATATCCAATCGGCATTAGACCTGTCTCTGTGAATAAAGGGGCTAAGACAGATCGCAATCCAAGACTCAAGAGGCATCTACAGTACGCGACCTAGACAGCTTCAAGTAAGCCTATGGAGATGGATATATAGAATGATTGGAGGGGTCATAAAATCCAAATTGAGACTTGACGATGAGAGACAATGAGAGACCGGGCACGAGCACGAACGAGTAAAGCACCCCATTTCCACTCGGTACTGTTTGACAGCATGATTCAATGCAACAGGTAAACTGTCTTCGATAAAGTCATCTGTAATCCATACATTGTCAGCCATAGGTATATAGAGCGTCTGCATAGACTACCATTGTCATCTTCTTCCACCTCAGGGTCTTCTTCTTCATCGACTTGAGCCTCAATGTCTAGAAAATGATTCTGTCAAGTAGTGTATCAGTAATGTCTCCAACCTCAATGCTTCAAACATACCTCACATCTAACCTTCTTCTTTTGACGCACATCTTTGCCTTCATTGCCCTAGGACATACCTTTTCATTCTTGGTCAAGACACTGAAGATATCGTAGTTTATAAAACCCATTAAAAGTCAACCTCTAACCACTAAAATATATATAATCACCAATGAGCCTTTTTCTCGCTTACAAAAGGGAGAGGAGGTTACTGGTCCTGGACGTGCTTGGCGCCTGTACATTGTTGTGACAAATGCGGCTAAACTAAGCATCATAAAAAAGTCATTTAGAAAACTTGGCCAAATATGGCCTGGGACCCATGGGTTGAAGGAGGTATAATATGTAGGCTATAGATAGTAATAAAATACAAACATCATAATTAATGCACATTTTAATACATTTTCATGGTGAGTCCTAAAAATTTTTGGAACACATTCTGACTTTTCTAAATTATAAAAAAACAACAAGAGATGAGGAATCCCAGACTAGGACCACATTGATTTCACCTTACCAGGCCATGCCAGACAAATACCACACTGCTCTTAATGTGATCTTAATATGATTTATCAATATCTAAATGAGTTTATAATTCAATTATAAACTAATACTGATTGACATATCTTTTTTCAAAACATTCTGCTGTTAGTATTTTTTTTACATATAAACATGGTCAAAGATATATCCGAGTATCCTAGAATAAAATCATTCAGATATTTTTCTTGAATTTTTTGAGTATTCTGAATCTTGATTGTTTTGCCATTAGAAAATTACAAAGCACCAAATCCTAAGGACTCTTCAAAATACTGTCCTTCATCATCTTCACTGTCTCCCGGGCCACCCTCTAGATCCTCCTCCTCATCTAAATCTTCTTCTTCTTGAAACTTTTCTAGTTTCTCTTCAATCACTGTTTCAGCTGACTCATTCTCCAATTCCTCACTTGTTTCCTCTGAATCTGAGTTTGAATTCTTTGAAAAATATACCTTTTCCATATTTTTTTGCAAGGCATATGTTGCTTTTCGTGTTATTTGATGTCCAATTCCACCTCCAGTAAAACGCACAAACATATCTCTGTCAACAAATCTGAATTTTGATATTAGTCATTGTAATAAATCATAATTGAAATCACTTACATGTTAACATAGTATTGCTCATAATCCATGTCACTTTCCTGCCTGTCTTGCTATAGATGGACCCAATAAGTGATTTGTAGGTTGACCCAAAAATTGAGGAATCAAATGAACTGCACGCAGAACATTGGCAGGGCAAATAAATTCAAAGGCATCATCACGCTCTATAAAGCCAATTGTCAGGGGACAAGTCCTTGGACTGTCCACTCTAGCCTTGCTTAGTCTGTGTTGACGTTGGCACCCCTATCTAGCCACCATCCAGACCGCTCCAGCCCTATCCGGCTTCCTTCCCATCTCGGCATCATCATCTGACAGATCAGCTGGTCTTTGGACCCACTCTACTTGCTGGCAGGCCTTTATGCCATTGGCTGGCTTACTCATGCTGATTATTGCTTACTCAGTAGTGCTTAGTACATACCAGCCCTATTAGTTAATACGTCGTAGTCATAGTGTGTCCGATGTAGTATATAAGTAGGACTGGTGGATGGAACATCCCCAGTCCTAGCAATAGCATTGCTTCTGGGCCTACACATCAGCATAACTGTAAGCTCCTCAGTGATGACCTTGCTCTCTGTCTTCGCCCTCTGGTTCCGTCCCTTGTCGGCGGCCTGTCCTCTTGCTTGTCAGCTGCTTGTCACTGTGCTCGCTCGACGCTCGCTCTCCTTAGTGGTGGGCTTGAGCGGTCGTTGCGTCTGCTTGGCATTCCACAATAGAGCGTCCCCTTACACCAATTTGATATGTGCATTTGGCAGTTGGACCTGACTTGGCTTGATAGTCAAACCCATAACCACGTCCCCAGAGAAATTCTAGTTGTTGAAAAGAATCTCCACTATCCAAAACTTGCACCATTGCATGGAATATTTTCACAATTCGAAAATACCAATATGGGTGAAATTGGCTATCATTTTTATCTGCAAGAACCATCACATCAGAGTGTCGTTGAGGATTAATTGTATCTTGATCACGTCGATTATCATATGTGGTGTAGTTGATGCATAATGTTTTGTGCTCATAAATCATTTGATCCTTGATAATAAGCTTTAAACGATCTTCATCTGTGAATTTTGTGTTTTGAGGAAGCAATCGTGACAAAAAGTGGTCAACAAGTTTGACAGTAAAGTCAATTATTTATTCTAAAATAATCAACATTATACATACTTTAACAGCAGAATCATCTTGATAGTCTTTAGCCCATTGCAAAAGATTGATAGGTGCTTGTCTTGTCTTTGAAATATAGTGGTGTTCTTCAGGATTTGTAGGTGGTAAGACTTCCTCTTCAATGATATCTTTTATAGCATGTGATCGGGCTTGTCATTGCTCTTGTAAAGCAATTTGACCTTCAAATTGATTTTTATTAGTTCGTGCATAAAAAGCTTTGACACGCTTGTGCTCCATTTCACTCTGATATAATAATTAAATCAATAAAA
>QLOM01000668.1:0-10123 GCA_003313785.1 Termitomyces sp. MG148
GCAACTGGAAGTATTAGAATTACGGGAGGCGGGAAACCGTAACCGCCAGGTGATGGACGGGGTCCAAATCCCCAAAGCGAAGCGTCCGTTAACCGACTACCGACCAATGGTCACTCCCGAGGCTGCTCCGGTCAAGCAAACCACGCCGACCGAAGGGACTAAACAACCCGTCAACAGGCCTACGGTCACCGAGGTGCCGGATCCGGAAGCACCGTTACACCCGTTCTCTGGCATCCCGCGGCAATATGTTCCGCCCGCAGACAGGGTGATGGGCAAGCCGGACAAGCAAAACGACGGGGCCTATCGAACGGAAGTACCGATACAATCGGTAGAACACACCAAAGCGGTCTTCGGACGGTTGATGGAGGCTCACGTCACGATGACAGTCGGGGAAGTCCTGAGCATTGCACCGGACATACGCAATTTGGCTAGGGCAGCGGTTACACCGAAACGCATCTTGGCAACGAATGTAGCCCAGATAGAAGAAGTTATGAACGATGGGTTAGAGGAAGCCCAAACCTCTTCGGTCGAGGTAGTGGATAGTGGCGGAAAATCTTTACGTATTCTCTCCAACACCAACAATCTGACCGCCATCAACTACGCCTCGCGAACATTGTCAGACCCGGTATTGAACTACCTCAAATCCTTACCGCTGGGCGCCGTTCCGGAGAAGTTCTGCGTAGCCCGAGATACTGATTCGCTTAGGTCCATAACCGCGCTCATAGGACAGAAAGCGGAAGTGGAGTGTATCGTGGATAGTGGGTCCCAGATCATTTCCATGTCGGAAGATGTGGCCAATCGGATCAGGATCTCCTACGATCCGTCGATCGTATTGCATATGCAAAGCGCCAACGGAGCCATCGACGCATCCCTGGGATTAGCGACTAACGTGCCGTGCGTATTCGAAGATATAACCCTTTTCTTACAGATACACGTCATCCGTCAACCGGCGTACGACGTACTCTTAGGAAAACCCTTTGATGTCCTCACCAGAAGTGCAGTCAAAACACATAGCGCGGAAAATACGTCGATCACCATAACCGACCCAAACATGGGGGCCATACAAACGATACCTACTTATCCTCGCGGGAGTCCCCCGGATAAGAGATGGCCCACCCAACAGTACGTTCTGGCGGATACCGAGGGTCACAAGTGTTTTCGGACGGCATCGAGGAAGTGATTGGCGGTGATCACGGAGATGTCGCATTGACGCTGGAATACAACTACAAGGACAATACCACAGAAATTATTTCATATGCACTAATTGACGAGGCCGTTCCAGGAACGGTCTCTACGAACAGCCTATCCTCTTCCGATCCCAAGCATGTACCTACCAAGCAACCTATAAAAGACAGCTCCCAAGGAGCATATGAGGCTACGTTGGCCTACCTTTATATCACCGCGTCTGAACTGTTCAAACGCATCGCACCCGACGATTCAATACTACTCACTGACAGTTACCTTCTAGGGCACGCAAAACAAAAATCTACCAACTGTAACAACGATTGTCAGACCCGCCGAACAGAAGTTCCGACCAAAACTAGGGCTGACAACTCACTGGGGACGTTTGCTGGAATAGCAAAACGCAAGGGCGTACAGACCAAGAAAAAGTACAAACCTGTAGCTTTAAAGGTGAAACCAGTGCCGGGACACGTGGCAGAGGACTACCGCATCAAAAGGAATATTATCGGAGACCCGCTAGCATCAATACCCGCCTTAAATCCAAACCCACCGCCGACGGTTCCTACAGGGCGGTTTACGGCAGAACGGCTGGAACAGTTCATAAAAGATCACGGCACTGGTTTCCTATCAAAAGCCAAACTAAGGGTACTCACTGACCTCGTGGCAAAACAGAATCGGGCGTTCGCATGGGAAGATACCGAGCGGGGGAGTTTTAATCCGGCAATGTTCCCTCTGATCGTCATTCCAACCATACCGCACGTACCCTGGAACGAAAAGAACATCCCGATACCGCCAGGCTTAGAAGGGGAAATTATGGAGATAATACGCACAAAAATCAAAGCGGGCGTCTATGAACCGTCAAATTCTTCCTACCGATCACGTTGGTTCTGCGTCCTCAAAAAGAATGGTAAGCTACGGATCGTACACAGCTTGGAACCCCTTAATCGGGTAACTATTCGGCACTTGGGCGTCCCGCCGTACCTGGATCATGTAGCCGAGTCATTCGCGGGAAGGATCTGTGGCGCCACACTCGACCTATATGTTGGATACGATGAGCGTTTAATATCTCCGATCTCGCGCGATTTTACGACTTTCCAGACCCCTTTCGGAGCGTTGAGGTTGGTGACCTTACCGATGGGATGGACTAACTCGGTACCGATCTTCCATGACGACGTGGTCTTTATCCTGCAACCGGAGATCCCCTTATTTGTGCTAGTATTTATTGACAACGTCGGCGTTAAGGGCCCAAAGGATTGGAAACTAATTAATGGAGAACCCGCCACGCATCCCCGGAACCCAAATATAAGACTGGCACTTTGGGAATTCTTCGAGGTCTTAAACCGGGTACTACAGCGGATGAAGTACTGCGGAGGTACATTCTCGGGACACAAACTGGTACTTTGCGCAGAACAAGTCAAGATTTTAGGGCACGTATGCACGCCGCAAGGACGGATTCCAGAAGAAAGCCGACTAGGGCTGTTGGAATGGTGGGGACCCTGTGGAGACATATCTGAGGTGCGCACGTTCCTAGGGTCCATAGGGGTCTTACGGATATTCGTAAAAAACTTTGCACACTGAGCACACCACATTGTCAAACTGACGCGTAAAGACGTACCGTTCGAATTCGGGGACTTACAAGTCACGGCGCAACGGGATTTGGTAGCGGCACTTAAAACTGCAAATCCCCTCGTACCAATAGACTACGTCTCAGCAGATCCAGTCATCTTAGCGGTGGATACCTCCTACATCGCCGTGGGATTCTTCCTTTGCCAGTGCGCAGCGGCAAATCAGAAGCAACGGAGATATAATCGCTTTGGGTCCATAACGCTTAACGACCGGGAATCAAGGTACAGCCAACCAAAATTGGAGCTTTATGGTCTATTTCGGGCTTTGCAAAATATGCGGATGTATTTGATCGGCGTAAGGAACCTCATCGTCGAGGTAGATGCACGGTACATCAAGGGTATGTTATCTCATCCGGATATTCAGCCGTTGGCAAGTATGAACCGTTGGATCGTGGCGATCTTACTGTTTCACTTCGACCTGGTTCATGTAAAAAGCGAATTCCACGGGCCGGATGGGCTGTCCCGCCGACCGCGACAGCCGGGCGACCCAGAACTGGACGAGGGCGACAACGAGGTCTTCGACGACTGGATAGATCGGATGCACGGTTTCTTACATATCTTACAACCGCCGGCTTGGGTACTAAGGGAAGCGTCACCACTCGGACACTGCCTACCACCCTTAGTCGGGTGCAATTCAAATGTCCGGAGACAAGGGGTAGCGATCTATGGACTTACGGACGAAGGCGACGCGACCGAGAGACCGGAAGTTCGCTTGGTGGAGGAGCCACGGGAGTTACGCGATGACAATACCCATTTGGTATATAACTCCGTACCTAGAAGCGCAAAAGCTCAAGCGGAAGACCACCGCGTGGAAAGGATAAGGAAATGGATAGGAGATTTGGTTTGACCCAGCAACATGGGAGATGAGAAATACCGGCGGTTCATCCGGTACGCCACGAATTTCTTCATCAGCGGAAGCAGACTCTGGAGACGGGATGACGCTGGAACACATAAGCTAGTTATCGAGCCCGCCAAAAGGATCAGAATACTGCAGGCGATGCACGACGACCTAGGCCATAGAGGGATGTATGCGACCAGGGCGGCTCTATTGGAACGATTTTGGTGGCTGCAAGTGCGGGCGGATATCGTTTGGTATGTGCGGACGTGTCACATCTGTCAGGTACAGCAAACTACCAAGTTATCGATTCCGCCGACCGTAGCGACTCCGGCACCCCTCTTCGGAAAAATATATATAGACACCATGGTCATGCCCAAGTCGTGCCGCTTCAAGTATATCATCCAAGGCTGATGCTCTCTGACACATTGGCCCGAATTTCGGATGATGGCAAAAGAGAACGCGGAGGCGGTCGGTAACTGGATATTCAAGGACATCATATGCCGGTGGGGAACACTGCACGAAATAGTAACCGACAACGGGGCGCCCATTATCAAGGCCGTCGCACATTTGGCAAAAAAGTATAACATACACCATATTCGGATATCGGGTTACAATAAACGGGCCAACGGGATAGTGGAAAGACCACACTTCGACGTAAGACAAGCACTCTTCAAGGCCGTAGACGGGGACGAAAGTCGGTGGAGCGAGGCCGCGTATTCCGTGTTTTGGTCGGAACAGGTAACGGTGTGGCGGAGAATGGGATGTTCGCCGTACTACGCCACCACGGGGACACATCCGCTACTGCCGGCCGACATCATAGAAGCCACTTACCTACAACCACCGCCAAACACGATTTTGTCGGCAACAGACTTGGTAGTGCGACGGGCTATTGATCTACAACGACGATACGAGCAACTAGAACGGCTACATAGCACGGTGTTCGAAGCCCGCCGTCAGGCAGCAATCCGCTTCGAACAGGACAATGCGGCCACTATCAAAGATTACGATTTTGAGTGGGGCGCACTAGTATTAATGAGGAATACGAGGATAGAGGTTACGCACAACCAGAAAATGAAACCGCGTTACTTGCGCCCGCTGGTGGTGGTGTCACGTAACCGGGGGGGAGCGTACGTTCTATGCGAATTGGACGGGTCGGTACTGCACCGGCCGGTAGCGGCGTTTAGGCTCATCCCATACTTCCCGAGGGAACGCATCGAGCTGCCGGACATGGCCTTGGACATTGGTACAGCAAGGCTACGGGAGCTGGAGGAAACCAAATTACTGAACGACGAGGAAGGAGCTACGGAAGATTATGGGACCAATCAAGAAGAACATCACAAGGATTAACGAGTGGCCAAAGCCACAAAGATCACTAACCGATAAGTATAATTTTTCTTTTAATGTTTACAGAGCGCAATGATGGAACCTGAGCGCAAAATGGTTGAATGCGGGGAACAAGATATATTATGGTACAACAAGTCATCCAAGTACAAAAAATATCTAGGTTCGAGGACACTACTCTGCGGGCCTAGGCACAATCCATGTCGGAGTCGTTTTCGGAGGGATCAAAGTCCTCCAGGGGGGTGACGCGTGGGAGGGCGGGAAGGTTCATCCTGAATCGGAAACGTCTAATCAGTCAAAAAAAAGCAGAGAGGCCTAACACACAAGAAACATACATTGGAAGATTCTGCGAAAGATTCTGTAGAGGAAACCGAAATAGGGGAGGAAGGACGATCTCCACGCGAAGCGCGAGAGGAAAGGACAATTGGAAGGTCCAGGTCATCGGCGGCAGCCGACGCGACGAGGGACAAAGGGGGCGCCCAAGGGGCCTGTTGATTTCGCTCCCAACGTTCGATGAGGAGGTGCCGTACGCGGTCAAGTCGGGGCCAACTGCGACCGAGGCCTCGACCGGTGGTACAAGAACGGTAAAGAACAGCAAGGTCCTCGACGACCTCACGGTCATTGAGGGGGTCGTCGGCACGGACAAGGATGGACGTCAGCAGGGGATCGGCCAAAGAAATAAAACTGCGAGCGGCTTTATCAAGGAGGCGGGAAATATCGGTGACAGGTTCGAGGGACATACCACAGGATGCGGTAAGCGGAGGACGGCACCAGACTTTATAAGGAAGGGGTAGCAGGCCCGGAACAAAAATACCGAAGTCCATGCAGGGTCATACCATGCATACCGCAAACCAAGTATAACGGAGGGTACCGGACCAGGAAGTGGAATGGCAGAAAATAACCAACGAAACAACCGCGAATACAGGAGGTCAAGAAACCAACCCAGGTGGAGTACCAAGAGAAGGAGATAAGAAAACTAGAAATATGCCGAACGGATAGGTACCCCCCTGCAGAACGCAAACAAGGCAAGGACATCAACCGCGGAAACAAGCAGGGGGAACTTCACGCCGCTTTAACGGGTACGGAGGTGTGGAAGATTGGTGGTCAATGATGGACACGAGCAAAACATGAGAGAAGAACCCGACTAACAAAAACCGGAACTCATTTGGAAAAAGAACAAAGCCTTGTGATTGCAATATTTTACGCTATGGTCTACACACTAGGCTATGACAAAATAGTGGCGGGCGCGGGGGAAGGGGATACGGCGTCAGGCTCGGGGAAGGCATCAGGCGGAAAATGGTTATCGGCGTGCCAAGAGAGGGCGCTATCGCACTCCGCCTGGTACCGAATGAGGGCATCCATGTGGGTACTGAGGATGTGGGCATCTTGACGGACCAGGGACAACCGAAGGCGCGAGGCTTTGGCGTCGGGGCGGAGGAGGCCGGCCAAGGAGCACGCGCGGTCGTGGAGACGGCGAAGGCTGACCGGACTCTGACGAAATTCGATCGGAAAAGATAGGCCGGCCGGGAGCCATTGCCAGTCGGAAGTACCGTGGAGGGAAGGAGGGCGCGGCGAAGGTATGGGCGGGGGAGATGGGGTAGGGGAAGGAAGCGGAGACGTGGGCAACAAGGGGGGGGCGGAAAGCGTCCGCGAAGGCGAACGACTGATGAGGACAGGGGAGGTGGCCGTTGAAGGCGCGGGTACGGAAGGCGGCAACGACTGATACACGGTCCCCTCAACAAAGGATGGGTGCTCCTCGGTAGTGGTTGCCTACAAAGCGAATAAGTCCAACGACTAAAAAGACAAAGGCAGCTCTCTCTGACTTACCACGGCATCGCCTACGGAAGTCGCCCATGGTTCACGTGGATGAAGGAGCCATCGCTCCACAAGCAAGCGCTGGGCTTTGGTACGGCGCGGCCAGACAATGCCCGGGAGCTGAACCTCGTCCCAGGTAACCAGAATGGCGGAAAGGCCCATAACGATCTCCCGATCATAATCGAAGGAAGCGGCGCTAGCAATGAAGACGTCGAGGAGAGAGTCCGCCATGCACGCAAAGGTGTGCGCATGGACGGTGGTCACTGGCAGAATCAAGGACTCCGGAGAAGACATGAAGTGGCCAAAGACCTCGAAGGGCCCTCCTTTATAAGGGAGCGGGAAGGACGGCGACCTGTGCACATGAGGTCAGGGGCGCCAAAGAAGCAAAGGGCGGGCGCCCGAAGCGTAGGTGTCAGTTGTCAACCCGCCTGATGGAGCGTGCAACTATCAGGCTCCTTATGGGGAAAGAAGTATGGATTGGCGAGAACCCCACACAAAAGAAGGCGACAAAGAAGAAAAAGTGATATATTGGAAAACCGAAAAAACTTGAAGCTACGCTAATGGCCTATCAATCGGGCGAATCGGAGGGAAAAGGCGACTGGAAAGGGGAAACAATGAGAGCGGGCATGATTTCATCGGGCAAGTGGTCCAACAGCTCGCATTCCATGGCGCTGTCGCACTCTTGTAAGTAGTGGACGAAGGCGCTATGCCGCTCGTTACAGAGCCGTAACTCGCGACGGGTTAAGGCAAGCTGGCGGAGGCGGGACTGGATTTTGAGGCGCATAATATCCAGGTGTGCCAATGCGAGTTCGGAGACTCGGTGGAGAGAAGTCCGATTTTGAAGAAAGTCGACCGGAAAAGGGAGATCGGCGGGAATCCGTTGCTGGTCGGTAGGATCATGGAAGGTCAGGGGGTGTAGTTGCTAAAAATCCAATGTCACAAGACGACCCGGGCAAAAAAGGGGCCAGGAAACGACCTACCCGGGAGCGCCGACCGTGTTGGGATGGGCCACGAGGTACGTGAAGCGGAGGAAGATCCGGAGAGGCCGGGCCGACGGGAGGCAAGATGGGCAGGGACGGAAGGGATATGGGGTGACTGACGGGGGGAGGGTGAAAGAAAGAGCCTTCCAGGAGGGAACTATCCTCAGCGACCGCCACGCGCTAAAGAAATGGTGAATGGCGCGACAGGGGAGGCGAAGGCAACCCACCACTGCCGATATAACGGTTGGCGACCAAGACTCGAGGTTGTGACGGAACCAGCATTCAACGAGTACACGCTGGGCAATACGAGCACGGGGCCAAACTACTTCCCTTACTTGCCATTCCTCCCACACTCCTAGTAAGGCAGCAAGGCTATTTATGAGGGCCCGATCGTGCTCTGGAAAAGATGCGACAACAAGGATCGCCTCAAGACAGCGATCGGCCATACCGGTAAAAGCATGAGTACAGGCGACAGCAAAAGCATAGAGGGGCGAAATAGGGGGAGGAACCATAACGACACAAAAAGACAGGCCACAATGGAAGATAAAAACTTATAACACAGAAGGAGGGGTAGCGGAGACGAGAAGACGGCGGCCCTTCAAAAGAAGGCCACCAGAAGCAGAAATCGCAAAGGATCGCCAAAGCACGGGTTTGCTCGGCATGGGCTGGAAGGGTCAACGACATATGTGGCAACGGGCCCCAAGAAAAGAAATTGCTCGGGCTATGGACAACAAAAGATTTGACTATCTACGGAAGGGGTCTGGGACTACTAATTTGCGGCCAAAGCCTGTTCACACTCCTGCAGGTAACACGTTAAAACGTCAAGACGTTCTGAAGTGGTATCCGCATCGCGATGAGTTAACGCTAAGCGACTAAAAGTGGCCGCCAGCTCCGCCCGGGTCCGGTGGAAGAGATGGCGGGCCCGCTCCACAAGCACGGCTAACTGTTCACGTTCCCAGGGAATGGGGAAGGGTAGATCGGCCGGGAGCCAATGGTGGTTGGAGGCACGAAGCACTGAGGAAGGGCGGAGCTGGGAAGACAGATTAACTACGGAAGTTGCAAAACAGACACCGAAGGACCTACCGAAGGCGGCCCGGGGCCGATGACATGGGGGCGTGTGGAAGAAGACGGGGCGGACAGACGTCGAGCCAGAAGGACAGGGCCATTGATAGTACGGGAGGGGGGCGGGATGAACGGGGCGGAACCAGCAGTGGACGAAACACTAACCACTTGGGAAGTCACCGCACGAGGCCAGATTTCAGTTTGGTGGAGGGACCAACGATCCACTAGCAAATCCCAGGCAACACGGGAACGGGCCCACGACGCTCCCCCACGTTGGTACACTTCCCACTGCTCCAGGAGCAATGCTAACCCTTCGACAACGGCGCAATCGTTGTTTGGCAAAGAAGAAGCGGCTACTGCCAAATCCAGCACGCAATCAGCAAGGCGGGAGAAGTTGACAGGAGAAGGGAGGTTGAGAGAAGACATATGGG
Organism: Termitomyces sp. MG148; assembly: GCA_003313785.1. Classification (NCBI taxonomy): domain Eukaryota; kingdom Fungi; phylum Basidiomycota; class Agaricomycetes; order Agaricales; family Lyophyllaceae; genus Termitomyces; species Termitomyces sp. MG148. The sequence continues at coordinate 9,275 of QLOM01000668.1, forward strand.
AGGAGGGAGGACGGAGACCTGTTGCACCACAAACAAGAGCTTACTTAAGGGGGGCGATCTGTCCAAGAAGGGCCATCAGGCAGGTGACCCGGTATAGGACCACAAGAAAAATGGAAGCCTGATCGAAGAAGGAACTCAGCCGAAGTAACGAAGGAGCCGGGTGGGAGAAACCGCGAGGACTGGGGACAGTCCAGATCTCAGTTTGGGGGAGGATGATAGGGACAGCCCGGCACTGAGGGCGGAAAGAGCAAAAGTATCCCAAATGAGGCCGCCGCCCTTCAGCGGGACCAACAGGACCCAAAGACGGGATAGGTTGGGAACGGACCGAAAAACGGTACGGAACGAACCCGGCGGTATCCACCGCGGAACCCCAGAAAGGAACAGAGGAATGGAATGACGGAAGAATGGGGACGGAAAGCAGATAGCGGAGAAGGAAAGCAGGATCTGCTAAGAGACAACGGAGGTACCTTAGTCGGACGGGATACTATAAAACTGTACAATATGTTCGGAATAAATCATCTCTTTCACCTCAAGACATAGTCCAGCGTCCACGATACAGAGTTCAAAAGACATTCTGAACTAGTCCGTTGCGTCCTGCGTATCCTACAGCGTTTCCGTCACCGAGTCCGACAGCGTCCTCTCTCTTACCGCGCTTCTACCGATCCGTCGTCTACCGAGAAAACATAACATTCCGATAAACCGCTAGAGGTTTCCGCCAAAAGGTTTCCGACCTACCGACAGCTACTTCCGTTGCACGCTCAGACGGTCGACAAAGAGCAATCAGGTGGTTATCCTCGAAAGATTCTTCGCTGACTATCAGTCACCCCTATAGCACGCTAATAATATCCG
>QLOM01000669.1:0-16705 GCA_003313785.1 Termitomyces sp. MG148
AACTAAGTTCTTTGTTTCGTTGTAAAGCATCTGCTCGACAATCAAGTTGCCAGAGGTCCCTTGGACTGAATTCGTGGCGAGCAATGGCGATTAGAAGAGAGCGCTCGAGGTCGGGAAATACGGTAAAGAGATATTGATAGTTGTCCAAAGGCGTTAGCGCCGGCCTGAATATGGATGGCGGAATTGGTCGCAAAGTTGGTGTGGAGCCGGGCTTCTGCGAAAACAGCGCTGGCTTACAAGAATCTGGATTTCCTGGCAATCCGACCGGTAAATCCATTCGTCGACTGGCGTTGGAAAGGAACGGAACCGAGGAAGTAATTTCCTTCTCAGACGAGGTGTTGGCGGCGGAACCTCGGCTGACATTACCACTGTGAGCAGGGGATCCCTTGGGTAAAGTGTTGTCGTTGCGCTGCAGAGAAGGAGGCTTTAGGCCGATCATTCGATCCTTATCCTTAGTTAACAGCATAAGGTGGAGACACAGGTCGTCAACACTTTATATGGTTGCATGCGAAAGGGCTTGCTTGGGCCTCATGAAGAAAACAAAGTAAGGGGTCCAAACCAAAGCACTGAGGTGCACAAAGAGAAAAATTGGTCCCGCAATGCCACCTCTTCTTCCGAGCAGTGCAGGAGATATCCCAGTATAAAGGTTAAAGAACACGACATTGTGAGTTGTGACACAATTGCAGTTCGATTAGAGCTTCGCCGCCATACGAATCGGATCACCACAAACCCGAAAGATTTGAGAAGCTTAGATTATTCATAGTTCGAGGCCACTCGGGCATTACATAGTAGAGTGACCCCGTCACTTTCTTTGAATTTTTGGAAGAAAAAAATCAGCACCTTGCCATTCACAGAAGTTTCGAGCACCTAGAACAGCGCACGAAACGGCCTAGAAGATCTCAAAGCGCTTTGTACTGAGGGACACAACAATGAGGTTGGCATTGCAGAAGAGTAACTGAAGCGAGGAAGTTCATGGAAACGGATCATAAATCCTGTCAAATGATGATCGATAATCGATAATCCATCACATGCACATCTCAAAGATGGTGTCGAGATCACATCACCTGTGATACCTTATGTTGAACTTTCAATCGGACCGCTGCGCCGTTAAAGGTTCCGAATCTTTGAAGATGGGATAGTGTCTATCCTCTTCTCACCTCGTCTACCATTCCTGATTGACGGCCAAGAAAATGTCTTTCCTCCATGTCGACGGGACGAAAATCGTTGATGAGCAAGGGCGCGAGGTTATTCTGCGAGGCGCCGGCCTGGGTGGATGGATGATGTATGTGAAGTCACAATAAGTCAGCTTCGTAAAGGTTCATTGAAACGGCTCCCCGCCGATCTAGGATGGAAAACTTCATTTCAGGTGATGTACTGCCTTTAGTCTGCTGATGATATACTGAAATTACCCAGGATTTCCTGGATGTGAATTCCAAATCCGTGAGGCGCTCGCCGAGGTTTTGGGAAATGTGAAGGCCGAATTCTTTTTTGACAAGGTTCAATATGCCCTGGAGAAGTTATCCAACTGTGACTGACAAATTCCAATACCTAGTACCTTGAACATTTCTTCACAGAGGAGGACGCGGAGTTTTTCAAATCTCTAGGATTAAATTGCATTCGCATAGCAGTAAACTATCATCATTTTGAAGGTGCGATGCCTATTCTGGTTTTGACTTTCATCCTGATGGATTCGGACAAGATGATCACAATCCTCGTGTTCTAAAGGAAAACGCGTTCAAGCATCTTGATCGTGCAATTTCCGCCTGTGCAAAGTACTCTGTGTATACTATCATTGACTTGCACTCTGCACCAGGTGGGCAGAGTGGTGGATGGCACGCTGATGCGGGCATGCACCGGCCCATGTTCTGGAAGCATAAAGACTTTCAGGATCGGGTTGTTTGGTTATGGAGTGAGATCGCGGCACACTATAAGGATAACCCTTGGGTCGCCGGGTACAACCTTCTCAATGAGCCTGCAGATCCTACTCCAGGTGCACAAGGACTCATAAGGCTATATGACAGGCTTTTCCAAGCCATACGCAAAGAGGTCAAAGATACGAGACACATCATCTTCCTAGACGGAAATACTTTTGCAACGGACTTCAGTGGATTTCCAGAAGACGTGAAAAATGGGGTACGCTGGCCAAACACGGCGTTCGCGATCCACGACTACGCGGTGGAGGGTTTTCCAGGAGAACGCGGGGAGAATTATGAAGGAAAACCCGAACAGGTTGCGGTCATGAGGCAGAAATATGAGAGAAAAAGGGGATGGATGGATGAGCGAGGACTTTGCGTCTGGAATGGAGAATGGGGTCCTGTGTATGCGAGGAATGAGTATGATGGGGAGGAGACGGACAGAATTAATGCACGCAGAGAGTGTGTGTTACGAGATCAATTGGCGATTTACAAAGAGGTATGAGATACTCAATTCCGGAAACTGGCGCTCATTGACTTTAGGACAAACTGAGCTGGTCGATCTGGCTTTACAAAGACATCGGCTTTCAGGGGATGGTCTACGTATCACGCGACACCCCGTACATGCAACACTTCCGCGATTTCCTAGCACGGAAGCACAGGCTTGCGGTTGACGCATGGGGCAAAGATGATACACAAGTCAAGCACATATACACGCCTATCGAGACGCTCATTCGAGATTCGGTAGCTGACCCGGCGTATCTCAAACTCTACCCGCCTCTATGGAGTGTGCAGGAACGCGTTACTCGTGTTTCGCGGACGATCCTCGTCGCCGAATTCCTTGTCAATGAGTGGGCGGAGATGTTCCGGGATATGAATGAGCAAAGGTTGGAGGAGCTGGCTCGGAGTTTTAGGTTTGAGAACTGTCGGAAGCGAGATGGTTTGAACCAACAACTCAGGGAAAATGCGGGGTTAGATCTTACCAAAAGATGATGAAGTTCATTTTTACTCACCTTCGATAGCCTCTGATGATGTCATATCAATTCCTATGTTCGACATGCTCTTCCATCGTGATACTTCAGTTGAGATATCAGACTTGAAAGTGCTGCAAGTGCTGCATGCTGTTTCCAGAGTCTCCAGATTTTTGGACGTTTCGATATAGATATATTAGAAACCGGACCCACTGGGAATGTGTCAGCATGAAACTCGGATAGTTGCAATTGGGCATCAACATCGCAAGGGTGGGATTGTTTTGATCAGTTTTAGTTATGCGTGTCCATGACAGTGGTTGCCTAAGCATTACCAGTGCGATGATTGTTTCAAAGTCACTTATCAGATCCCAGACTCTAGAGTCAACAAGATTTAAGTTTTTCAATGCCTGATGGAAGATCACAGAACGCTGAAGGGACATCGCCAGAACAGTGATCTGTGGGGTGTTTTAATCCCTAACGTGTGTTTCATGCCCATCAGAAACAGGTATGTAGACTTTCCATTTTCGACTATAGATCCTCTCTCCTCAGTACATACATATATGACAAGTCACTTGAACTCATCAACTATCGGTTACATGTTTCTGGGGCATTGAACGCTCATCATCTACCCGTCAGCGTTTCATCGCTTGTTCGCTTAATTTGCCGCAGTCTGGAACTGCAGATTTCCCTCGCTCTCTGTCACTGGAGCCATTGCCTCTCATGTTAAGAAAGCAGGTACCCGACTTGGATTCTCTGGAGTCTCCTTTGATCTCTGCGAATCCTTTTGGCTCAATTCTGGGTGTTGTGCCTGGTAGCGCCCTCGCAGAAAGGATTTTCAACGACCCCGATTCATGGCAGGGGGCGGACGCCGACGACGACGATCTCAAAGATACGGACTCTGTGACATGGCTCGCAGATAAAGCTGGCAAGTGCAAAGCTATCGGCGAAGGGCTTAAGCTCTCTCCAATAGATCGGGATGTGGACATCATGCTCAAGCCTTTGTCCTCAGAGAAATTAGATCTTGCAGGTCCTACTACGACAGAGAAGCCGACAAATTGGGACAACATTGCCCAGGAGAATAAATTACCTTTTCCACCTCTCTTCGATCATACTTCCCTAGATTTGAGCTTGAACATCGACCTTCGGTTCTCAAAAATTTGGGACGCTAAAGGCAAGGGGCTTCAGTCTCTCCAATCTCCTGTCTCCCCCATCAAAGAACCCCAAATTCTCAATTCTGTCGCAGATGCGCGGCTAGCGGTACCCCCAGCTCTTAATCTAGGGCCAGCTGACAATACCCTTTCCCCTACCGTGTCCCCCTTAAATGTCGCATCCGCATCTACGACATGGAGCATTCTCGAGTGGTATGGTGTTCGTCCCAATACACCTAGGGTTCATGGGCGTGTGCCCTTGCTCCCTAATTATCCTCCGACTCCTTACCACACGAAATCATCAACTCTGTCATCGCTGCGTGAGTTTACTTCACCATCCGCAAATGCGGCTGTAACAACAACACCTCCGTCTGTCCCCGAATCTACACCGATCCGCCGCTTGCCTGTTCTTCCCGACTCGTCGGACCGCATCAGTCCAACCCCATCAAGGACGCCTACGCCGTCGCGAGGGAGCACCCTCACACCTCAACGCACCAAGTCTTCCGAACAACCTACCCAGTATATCAAGACACATCTGCGTTCCACATCGGTCACAACTCCCAGCGGATCGACCCTAAGATCCAGACGGACACCTAGAGGATCCGCAACGCTCCCTCCATCAAGTTCACCAGACCCATTCAACTCATCCCCTTCTTCAACACCTATTCGCACGGGAAATCTATTCACCCGCTCGCCTCCTGCAGGTCCACGCCCTCGTTCAAGTACGAACTCTATACGCCAGCGTCAGGCTAGCGGACGCGGTTCTCCGTCACCGATTGTCAATGAGCCTGTGCCTGCGTTTACCCCTGTCCGCCAGTCCTCATCGCCGCCAGGCCTCCGTTAAGGCGTGTCTGGATAAAAAAGGAATGTATTTCCTGTTTTGTATGGACTTCATATCATCTTGCAATTCATCTATCTATTGTAGAGTTTACTTGCATTGAACAATTTATGTGGTATTTATGACTCACAATCTATCGTACTACGAAAGATAGTACTAATCACATTTGTAATATAGAAACACATACCAACTTGCATGTAGAACATCCTCAGTGTTACTCACTCCCATATGATAAACATGGAAGCTAGTGTTACAACCTTTTTATCCTTGAAACTGCCTTGGACGCAACCTTCAGGCCCCGAGTATAGTAGGCGGAGGTACGATACGGACAACTCAACATGTCCGAGGCGTACAGTGCAATTCATCGATCTGACAACTGGGCAGTCAGGAATGATTGAAATGTACCGCCCATTGTCATTTGCCCATCATTTATGTAAGAACAGGGGCAAGATTGATAGAAACACACCGATTGTTGAGGGATAAAGTGCCTAGATCGTTCCCGCATCCTTCTCACGGCATGTCTTCTTTGTTCACGACTAGTCTGAATGCATGAGGAGTGTTGTTCACTAGCCTGAGATTTGCCTGGCTCGAGGGATCCTTGCATTGCAGAGATGTGAACGGATCTATCTGGAAATATTCTGAGTTGTTGCATCAATAGGGTCTTGAGTCTATAGTATCGCCCGTGAGCTAGATTATGTCTGCGACCTCTGAATCCGGAACTCGAAGAGCTGAAGTAGACGTGATCATAATTTTCAACTTGATAAGATACTCAAAATTGCAGATCTTGAAGCATAATGCATACCTATGTCAAAACCGATCTCACGTCATGTGTCTGTTGGAATGAGTCCAAAAAGTCAACGTAGATAAGTTAAAAGGAAAAGGTTAGATAGCAGTAGTGAATAGAGTTCTGAAAAGAGCAGCGAAAATGAACGATGTATATACGAGAAAAGGTAAACAATCTTACTGACCATGCGCGCTTCCTTGGTAGGAGCCCAACTTGATTCAATCCGTTATTGTTCATCAACAGTAAGGCTAACAAAGCAATGCTACTTAGACCGATCTGATGAACGAGAAATTCGTCCACAAGCCTTAATATTGAAGGAACGTCCGTACGAACAGCGGTCTGATTTAGGAAACAGTTTAAGATGAGTGATCACTTTGATGTTGATGATCAGAGTCTCAAATCCAAGGCAACAGGTTACGAGATGAAAGGAAGGTAATTGCAGCATTCTTGTATTCGAATTGTTCCATGCGAGGCTAAGAAGCTAGACCTAATTCTTTCGCGACCAGAGAAGATATCGGATGTTGTCAGCGCCATACTGCAAAACGGGGAGACCATGTTCACTAAGATGGATATCGATTTGGAGGGGGACAAGTGTTCATCTGTCACCATAGTTGATGATACTAAATATCATGACTTGATCACCGAGCACAGCCTTGTAACCTTCCTGAGCTTGAAACGTGTTGTGTGCTACTTGATGACTAAAGGCAGGTCAATAATTCAATCGCAATACCAGGAAAACAAGATGAAATGTAGGATAAAATAGAAAATATCAGTAAAGAGTCCCTGGCTATCGCTAATACACACCGAAACGGCATCAGATGACATCAAATAACAACGCATTTGCTCCGTTGCTTCATCTTTTTCCCCCACTTTCCTTTCAAGCTTTCTCGTAGTGCTAGGGTGAAGACATCCTGGACACCCCGCCCTGTCTTTGCAGAGCATTCGACGTATTTAGCGCCGATTTCTCTCGCCACATTCCCACCTTGTTCTGGCGTTATTGGTGCTTGTCCCTGCGCACTCAACATCCTCTTTGTTTGTTCATCTGACCGTAGATCGGTTTTTGTTCCGACGAGAATCAGGGGTGTCCCTTCGCAAAAGTGTGCAACTTCAGGATACCACTTTTGCACAAATGGTGAATACAAGCAGAAACAAATGTGAATCGGCAATCACCTTATCCTGAACATTTGCAAGACTTGTTGGAAAATCGATTGAGAATACGATGAGAATAACGTCACTCTCGGGGTAACTTAGTGGCCGAAGTCGATCGTATTCTTCTTGTCCTGCGGTATCCCAGAGCGCCAGCTCTATCTCCTTGCCTTCAAATGAAATTTGTGTGACATAGTTCTCGAAAACAGTTGGGATATACGCCTGTGAATCACGCGATCCAAATAAATAGAAGCTTCAGAGTTGAACAGTTGTGCAACTTACCTCTGGGAATCGGTTCTCGGCATACACTATCAATAAACACGTCTTCCCGCAACCACCTTGACACGACTAATGAGCTAAACATGGCACATACGAGTTTAATCCCTCGCACCATCACCAACCACCACGAGTTTCCGCTTGATGTCGGGCCTGCGCGAGAGGTTCCCTGATTGGTTTGTTTGGTATGAAGACTCCATGAGGGTATAAGAGATGGCCTATGTGCACGACGACGAGAAGGATATACGATGGAAGAAGAGTGGTTGTGCCTGCCGGCGGGTGCATGGTCGTCGAATCACGTGGCCGTTTCTGTTTTATGCCTACCATCTTCTGGCCCTTTGATGTGAAGCACTCTGGCTTTTGTTATGGCTGGACCACCCCTGCCATCTGTGTAGCTGGTGTTTTGGAAGTTTCTACGGTAAATGTACCTTGTATATGTGATATCAATGCCTCGACTTCATGCTGTGTAGGAACAAGAGGCCGAGGAGACATTGAAAAGTTTGCGTAGTTCGATTCAGTGGAGAATCCTTGCAGAATCATGCGGAAGCGAGCCTGTGATACTAGGAAAATGCGTGTTTGACGTAGAGAGCGCTCGTTTGAAACGGCCTTTGCCTCTACTTCAATTCCAAACCCGCGGGTACGCTCAGGTGTCTGCTTTTCCCTTTAGGTATATGATGATCGTTGTTACAGAGACTATACCATGATATATTATCATCGACATCAGTCAAATACCCTGCGTTTCTATACCCTTGAAGTTCCAAAACACAATGTTACTTACCGGGGAACCGTCGCAGGCTCTGCATACCTTGCTTCTGCGATTAATGATTTCACAGCCCCGAGGAGGGAGCAATTCAAAACGAGCATCAACGATGTCGTGATGTGCCAGGTATCTACATCTACATCTACATCTACATCGACACGGCTGCAATAACGTTTTATGCAGTTCAATTCATCCAAGTCACTCGAGGAAGTTCTCACTCGGCCGCTCAAAATGGAAGACCCAAAACTATTGAAAGGTTTCAATTCAATCGGCTCTTTCCTCGTGCAGTTTCTTGCGCGTGGCTCTATCGTCTTGTCAACAATCTGCAATCTCCCAATCGTTCCTCCCCCGTCGTACCTTGTCTTGAAGGATGTTTCAGCCACGAGTAAAGCTCCACCCGATTGATATCTTTCCTTGGCATTGACAAGCGCTTCTAGTTCAACAAACGGACGTCCGCGCTGAACAGATGGACTTTTTCGCAAGTCAAGTAGGATCGTTGCGTCGGCGCTCATCAACGCCTCTACACATCTATTCTGGTCGATACACCAAGTCCGTCCTTTACCCCATCAGCTTCTCACTCACCGACAAGGCAACCACAGCTTTTTCAATGCAGTATGGTTGATACTGAATGACATTATTATGGGTGTTGCGCTCGGGTCTTTCATCTGCGAGAACCACGTCGCCCTGGCTCGAATATTGGTTGAGACCGCCGATGTCAGTCCGGGTCTGATGGCCCACCGAATGCTGCTGATGAATTAAAAAGAATTCCCTGATCAGTCGGGTGCAGTGGACGTTGCAATGGCTTGATTCATGGCCTGCCGGGTTGAAGCTCAACACCGAACTAAGCCGCTTCTATTCGCATACCTTTATTGGTCTAGTCACTGTCTGGGGCGGTACGTGCGCGGGTCGTCTACACCCACCACCTCGCGGCTGATATCCAACAGACTTTCTCCACAAAGGCGTGCCCTACTTACCCGGAACGATATACACCATCGGCGTCCTAAGCAGTGGGGGGATAACGATAACCATCTCGCTCTTGCTGGATTTTCTGGCAGTCCTCACATCCCACATCTCCATATGTTACGTCCTGTCCCGGGCCGTATACCAACGGATGCTGCAATCCGCCGGCTCGTTGTGGAATCTCTTCAGAGGTGTGCACCATCTCCTGCTCGATACCCAATCCCCCGCCAAACGACACGACAACACACAGGGAAACGGTACAACGTCCTGCGCAACCGGACAGACTCGTGGGAGTACGACATCGACCAGCTCCTCTTCGGCACAATCTTCTTCACCCTCCTGGCATTCCTCTTCCCAACCGTGCTGGTGTACTACTCCCTCTTCGCGCTGGTACGTCCCGTGTCCCCCCCTCCCCCACCGCGCCCGCTCATCAACTGCACAAAAAAAATAAAAGCTGCGCCTGTGCGTCCTCGTGGTCCAAGCGAGCTTAGAGACGCTCCTCGCGCTCCTGAACCACTTCCCCCTGTTTGCGCTGATGCTCCGGGTGAAAGACCCGCAGCGGCTCCCAGGTAAGCGCCCCCCCAGCGATCCGCGCGTTCCTGACCACCGCACCCACAGGCGGAATATACTTTGTCCTGGAGAACCCACCGGGCTCGCACCTGCCGTACCTCGTCATCAAAGTAAGCGCTTCCTTCTCCTTCTCTGTTTCCTCCAGTGAGTTGTTGACTGGGAACACGCACGCACGCACGCGCAGAGCCAGCCTGTGCCGCTTTCGACTATCTTTTTTCAGTACAGTGAGTGTGTTTGCCTTGGCTATGCTCGTACTCGTCCCTGATGTGATTGATGCGTGCTTCCCCCCCTCCACCCAGTCGAGCTGCTATCGAGACTTGCGAAGCACTATAACCCGCTGCGTCTCCTGTGGTGTTTACTCTCGGGCCAGCACCTCGCTGCTATCCCCCCGTACTCTATACGCTATACCAAGATTCCAGGTGGAAACTGAAAGCCTTGTTGTATGTAGTATGTATGTACACTGTACAATTAAAATTAAAAATTCTCTATCGCCGTCATCTGTACACTCGTAAGAAGAAAAAAAGAACACCATGCTAAGCTAGCTTCACAATCCCGAGACGCGCGCAACGCCGCCCTCGCCGTCTCCCGCATCCCAAGCCCTCGCTGCTATCCCCTCGTATTCTATACGCTATACCAAGATTTCAGGTAGAAACTGATGCCTGATGCCTTGTTGTATGTATATACTGTACAATTAAAATTCTCTATCGCCGCTATCGGTACACTCGTAAGAAAAAAAAAGAGAAAAGAGAGAAAAAAATACAATTCGTCTCGCCCTGCCCCGCCTCGTCTCGTCTCGTCTCGCCTCGCTACGCAACCCCAAGACTCCCTCAACGCAATCTCAACAGTCCTCCCCCCCGCCTCCCCAACACTCTCGCACATCCCCATCCCCATCCCCTCCAACCGACCCACCAACACCCGCACCACCTCCCTCTGCGTAGGTACACACACCCCAACCGCACCCACCTCCCCATCCAGCACCGCCACACCCACGGGCCCACCCACAGCCCTTGCCATCGCCGACGCCCGCCGCGTCCCGCGCAGCACGAGCCACGCGCGATACACGCGCTCCGCCCCCGTCGCGGCGTCCTGCGCGACGACCATGTCGCGCTCACCGGGCGCGTAGGCGAGTTGGTGCGTAAGGAGCGCGGCAGGCATTGCGGCAGGGACCGCGACGGTGGGAGGAGCCCGAGCCACTCGAGCTTCGAGAAGGGGCGGGAGCGATTCGGAGGGCACGAGGCGCGATTGCGTCTCGCGGACGCGGAAGCGGGGCGCGCTCGAGCTCGAGCTGGTGCGCGAGGCGGAGGGGGAGAAACGCGTCCCACGTGCGCAGGGCGATCGCGTGCGTCGTGTCGAGCATCCTCAGGCACCGGAAGGACTCCATCACGTGTTTGAACATGGATCGGGCAAGTGAGAAGGGGGGGGTTGCCCGGGGTTAATTCGGGCCAAGATTAGATCTCTTTCATTGTCCCATCATCTTATCTCTTTATCACACCTCTTCACCCTTCACGTATCACACCATTGTTTCCTCACTGATATATATTACTGCGAGTGGCAGTCATGACGACAACGTCGTCTCACACTGCGCTCGCAGGTACGTGTCTTCCCTAATTTACTTACGTCGTCTCACACTGCGCTCGCAGCGCTCACTCGTAGAACTCATTGCATCATGCGTTTCTTCTGTGGATCCAATCTACTCCCGTGGCTACTATCAGCAGCCACTAGTGTATGACAACTTGAGTTCTCCCAAGGGACTCCAGCAGACGATTTACCCGAGCATCAGTCAGCCCTGCTCCTCCTAACATGCCTGCCACTGAACCCATGACCACTTCCAAAGAAATCAATGCGCTTCGCAAGTCCCAGAACCAGCTCTCTTCAAGAATGGAGCAGCTTCTCTTGTGCTTCGAGTCCATCACTGCACATCTGCCCTCGCCGGCAGCCCCCGTGGCAGCCTCAGCTACCCCAATTCACCAAGCAAGCACATTCGTGCCACCGATCGCCAGAGTGGGAGTCAACGGTGTGTCCACCTTCACTGCCCCCCTTTCCCTTTGATCTCGCTTCTCCGATGTCAACGTGGCAGTAATCGCTTCCATCATCATGCACGAATTCAAGGCGGCGGATCTGCACAAGCTCGACCCCATGAATTGCGACAAAGAGATGGCGTATACATTCAACGGTTCTACAAACCAATTTGAAGTAAGCCACCAGGCAGCTCGCAAATACAAAAACCCCTTCTCTGTCCTCATACCCCTAACAACCTACTTTAAGATACTGGCATTCCACGTCAATGACAGCGCATCCACGAACGCCTTCTGGGACTACTCCGCTCATCTGCTGAAACTTGTAGCGGAATACGAATGGCATGCAGTGTACGCGTATCATTCCATCTTCTTCAACCGTTGTCGAGCCAAAATGGCGGCAGGGGATTACTCAAAGTGGGGGGAATCCGATAATGGCTTACTTGCCAAGCATGTCTATGGCCATTGCAAACCCACTCCATCTAAACAGGCAAAGAGCACGGCAAACTGCCCCAACCCAGGAGAGGCCTGTCAGAAGTTCAACGATGGCAAGTGTCCAAACTCACCATGTCCATGGGGCTGCCCGCATACCTACTCTGCTTGTGGGAAGTCTGACCACAATAGGCTCCAGCACAAGGACTAGGTCCTTGGCAGGGCAAGCTGTGCTCCCCAGACCTGGACGGCTCACCCAGGCCCTCCACCGGATGCTTTTCACCCATCTCTCGGCTCTTTATCATCTCTCGGCTTCACTCCTCTAGAACCTCTCGACCCCATGCTTCCCACACCTCCTCCTCGCCCAAACACCAATCCTCGTGCCAATACACCACTTGCTGCCATCGAACACCTCCCATCCGTCTCTTCAATGCTCAATGAGCTTGCCTGGGCACACTACTTACGAGATTATCCCGATTGTACATTTGTAAAGTCGATACTCCAAATAATACGTTTTGGCGCTAACATTGAGTTCACGGGTGATTGTTCCATTTCGCAACAGTGCTCCAACTTAAAAACAGCCTTCACCAACGTCCCCACTATTTTTGCCATTACCACAGACATTGCCAAACAGGTTGCCAATGGGCGTACCCATGGACCATTTGATACGCCACTATTCCTCAACTTTTGCGCATCGCCCATTGGGGCAGTCACTCGCAAACGCTCATCCAAGATTCGACGCATCCATCATCTTTCCTGGCCAGACGGCACCTCCGTAAACGATGGGATCGCCGACTCCGAGGCCACCATTGCCTACGACATGGCTAAACAAGCCATACACGATCTCGTCACATCAGGACCAGATTCCGTGATGCTAAAGCTTGATCTTGAATCAGCGTTCTGCCACATCCCCGTGCAACCAGAGGATTGGCCACTCCTTGGCTTCAAATGGCTGGGGAAATTCTACTTTGACGTTGTCCTTGCTTTTGGAGGAAGGTCTGCACCATATATTTTCAACCTCTTCGCAGAAGCCTTACACTGGATATTGCAATGCAACGTTCCCGCCCGCGTGCGTCACTACCTCAACAACTTCTTGAAAATATTCCCACCATCAGTTCCCCGCTCAATTGTCGACAAGTCCCTCCAGTGGGCAACAGATCTCACTACCCAACTTGGCCTCACGTTTCAGCCCTCCAAAGTGGTCGGCCCAGACACCTGCATCAAATTCTTGGGTCTCGAGCTCGACTCAATCACGATGGAAGTCCGCCTACCTCCCACGAAGCTTGATTTCCTCCGTGAACTGATGTCATCCTGGATGACACGCCACACATGCACTCTCAAGGAACTTGACGAACTCACAGGGTTCCTCCAATTCACATCTCAGGTTATCCCACTCTCACGCGCCTTTATCCGACACCTTCACGACTTTGCCGCTACCTTCTCCACTTCCCCATTCACTCGCCAACATATACCTGCTCCAGCATGTCATGACATCAAATGGTGGCACTCCATTGCCCCCTCCTGGAACGGAATTTGCTTCATAAGCCCATCCCGATGCCAAATTAACATCTTCACTGATGCTAGTGGCGCCAAGGGATTGGGTGGTCACTTCAAATCCAAATGGTTTGCAGCTCGATGCCCTCGACGGTTGCAATCAGAGCACATCCAAGTCAAGAAAATGTTTGCCGTAATCTACGCAGTCCTATGCTGGGGCAAAGCCTTTCAGGGAGCCCACATCATATTCCACGTAGACAACGACGCTGTCTTCAACGCGATATGGAACTCATCAATCAGATCCCTGCCCACCATGAAATTTGTGCGACATCTGGTAGCCTTTGCCTGCCGCCTCGACTTCTCCTTTTCTTCTGAGTGGTTATCTTCTTCTGAGAATTGTGTTGCTGATGCTGCCTCCCGTTTTTCTTTCTCCCGCATGTTCGAAATCGCTCCTTGGCTAAACCAGAAACCCAGCTCGAAGCGCCTCCAGCTTGGTGGTATGAGCAGAATCGACAACACCCCAAGGCCATTGCATTTTACCTTTGGCATGGACTTGCAGCCAGCACTCAAAGAACATATTCAACCGGCCAACGGCAGTTCATCCTCCATGCCCAACTCAATGGTCTGTACAACCCCGATGGCTCAATTCTCCCCGCCTCTGAACCAGCAGTACTGTCATGGGTGGCGCACCTTGGCGGACAAGTCCAGCCCAAAACTATCAAAGCGTACCTCTCCGCCGTGCGCTCTCTCCACGTCGACAGCAGACTTGCCTTCTCTGCCATTGAGTCACCCCTCGTGCAACGCCTCATCCATGGGATCAAAAGGTACCACGGCGAACGCGACAGAAAGCCTGTACAGCCAATCACCTTGCCCATCCTCACCGCCCTCCTTGCCCAACTTAATCCCAGGATCACCCCCGGAGATACAACACTCTACGCCGCATGCTGTCTCGCGTACTCAGGGCTGCTTTGCAGCGGCGAGTTCACAGTTGGGAAGGGAGGTAAATACTCAGCCTCCCTTAACCTCTCCAGAGGATCCATCCAATTCCTGCCCTCATTCGCCGATGCCATGCACATCCACCTCCTGCCTCTCCAAAACAGACCCATTTTGCAAAGGGGTCACCATCACCATCGCCGCTGCTCCCAGACGGCCGACCTGCCCCGTTGCAGCGCTCAAGGCTATGTTCTCCAAAGCCCCTTGTGCTGATGATGCCCCCCTCTTTGAACAACCAGATGGCCAAGCCCTCTCATACTCCCACTTTGTCAAATCCATCTGAAATGCTCTCTTGCTTGCAGGCTTCACACCCAACACCTACGCTGGCCATAGCTTTTGCCGTGGAGCCACGTCTGCTGCGGCCGCAGCAGGATACTCTGACTACGAGATACAACTCCTGGGCAGATGGCGCAGCGACTCTTATAAGCTCTACATCGACAATGACCCCAATAGGATACTCCATCTCTCCTCCCTTCTTCACATGGCCTTCACTCACCTCGCCCCTTTTGAGCCTCCGGCCCTTCGGGACTTCACAGCAATGGCTTGAGTTTGGCCCCTTTCTCTCTATTACCAGGGGGGCCGAACCGAGAACCTCTCAGACTCAGAAATTCAAATATTTCTCATGCAGCACTGGCCAAAACACTCAAGTCACCTCTCCTTCAACCACCGTTAATCCTCGCCTCAAATTAATGAATCGGGCAAGTGAGAAGGGGGGGTTGCCCAGGGTTAATTCGGGCCAAGATTAGATCTTTTTCATTGTCCCATCATCTTATCTCTTTATCACACCTCTTCACCCTTCACATATCACACCATTGTTTCCTCACTGATATATATTACTGCGAGCGGCAGTCATGATGACAACGTCGTCTCACACTGCGCTCACAGGTATGTGTCTTTCCTAATTTACTTATGTCGTCTCACACTGCGCTCGCAGTGCTTGCTCATAGAACTCATTGCGTCACACGTTTCTTCCCCACCCACCATCCCTATTCATTCCATTCATGCTACTTATCCTACTTATCATTCACTACTCATCCTTATACTAGTCCCTCGTAGTTAGCTTGAGTTTGGCCCTTTTCTCTCTATTACCAGGGGGGCCAAACCAAGAACCTCTTGGACTCAGAAATTCAAATATTTCTCATGCAGCACTGGCCAAAACACTCAAGTCACCTCTCCTTCAACCACCGTTAATCCTTGCCTTGAATTGACCCGGCGGTACAACAGCACCTTGCCATCCAAACAAAACCGCGTGCCATTAAGCGCAGCATGCAACACCCCCTTGGGGCTCCAGCTAAACTTATACCCCCGGCGTCCTCAGTACCTCCTGCACAGGCACACCTCCACAAAATGACGCAAACTCCAGCACGCGCTCCCCACGCGCAGGTCCACCGCCAAGAGGTGGTCCAGCCTGGGGTCGAGCCCCATCTTGTTCAGCCCACGTGTGCGTGCAGCACGTGCATGGGCGGCGTCATGTATGATGGGCAGTGCATTGTGATCAGGGTGTGGTGTGGCACAGAGAGGAGGCTGCGTGTGCGTGCGCGTGAGCATGGGTAAGAGGGGGGAAGGGGTACTAAGGGAGAAGGGGTACCTGATGACAATGTCGGCGTCGTGGATGAGTGACGTGAGTGCGTCTGAGTCTGAGTCTGAGGAGACGTCAATAAGTTTGCTCCAAACGCTGAGAAACTTGCTTGTTAGGGCGTTGAGCGCATTGCGGTCGTTCCCCGCTGTGAGAGTGAAGCCAAAGCACAAGGCATGAGGCAGAGTGGATATCTGCTATGATTTTTGCAGCCTGTGTCTTCCTTAGTGGCAATTATCTGGATCATAAGGTTTCCTCATCTGCTCTTGCTCTTTGTCTTTCTCCTTGCTTCTATCTGTTTGTCTGTTTGCCTCTCTCTCTTCTCTTTCACAGTAACTTTCTGCACTTTAGTTCCATTATGAGGATGATAATCCAAGTTTTTAACTTGAGCATTGAATGTGCATCAAATGTGCCTGATTACATACTTTATTCAAGGATTGTTATTTGTCCAGAATCCAAAAAAAATCTAAAAAAGGACTTAGATAGCTAACAGACCACAACATTCCGAGATCTAGAATAGATCGAGGTTTTATTATGACTTGGCTATGTTGCCAAAAAATGCACCCATGTGACCGGTAATACTGGTTATAGGATTAATAAGCAGATACTGTCTTCAAAAAATGAACCCACGTGATACCACTTCAAAAAACTGAGCCCACGTGATCCCACTTTGTAATGTCTTCAAAATTTGAGCCCACATGATACCACACCACACCTGTCTTCAAAAAGTGAACCCACATGATCCCACTTTGTACTGTCTTCAAAAATTGAGCCCATGTGATCCCACACCACGCCTGTCTGTCTTCAAAAAGTGAACCCACGTGATACC
>QLOM01000670.1:0-16432 GCA_003313785.1 Termitomyces sp. MG148
TATGCAACTCAGGAACAATCAATAAATGCAAAGTGAAAGAGTAATATATAGCCAAATTTTTGCAATAGCTAGTAACATGTCTGGACTCAATTCAGAAAGTGTACAGAATTTTTTGTTTCAAATGTCTCAAAGTCTCAAAATAAATTGTGTTTGAATTTTGAAAAGATAATTACTGAGTCCATATTTTGGATCCTGTCCCAGGTATGACACCAGAGCCAAAATAAACTAAGTTGGATATTTACATTTGACAAGTTAAAATTACATTTTGCATCAGCAGTCTGATCTAGCTACTGCGTAATAATGCAAGATTGTTCTAGTCTTGTAGCCATCAGCTACATTTTTTTAGATCTTCTGCTATTGGCTATTGGTTTTCTGGTTCTCAGCTACCCAAACTAGGCAACAGCTAATCAAACTTCTTGACTTTTGTGGGACCAGCCCAGGTGACTCACCACCTTATCTAGCATGACATGACATAGATAACACCCTCAAGTAACATGTTTCTATCGCCCCTGTCTTTTCTTGAAACCGTCCAAAAACCATCCTTGTTGGACAAAAATCCTATATATAAATCTATGTGCCCCTGATGTCGTACAGAGCGTGTAGACAATGTGTCCATAATTGTCACCACAAAACAACGGCCCATCCCTTACACTCAGGTCCAGAGACGCGGCGTAGCACATTCCATCATGAGATTACTGACAATGCTCACTTTTTTACTACGTTCTATTAATATATATACCCCTTGTAACCGGTTGGAGCCTCCGTGTCTCACGATGAAATGTTATAACCTTGAGCTGAGGTGAAAGACCATCCAATCCCATCCCAACCATGACCTCAATTACAGGTAGGATACTTAGTCAAATATATAAAGACTGAGGTACATGTACTTATTTGTGTATATTACAGGTTCAGGTTTTAACAGGTTATGAGAAAGTGCTGCTCTGTACATTAACATACAACTTAACAACCAGGGCCTGTATTTTTTTTCCAGACTGACTGTCTGTTATTGGTGGGCTGCTGCCCTGACTTTATTCCCTGATTACTGAGCATGCTGCTTTATGTACTGACTTTCCTTGGGGTTTCCTTGGGGACCCACACTGGTCTGACTGATTCCTATCTTATTCCTATCCTTGATCATCACTATGGCTCTGACTACTGAGTCTGCTGGAAGCCCTGGAGAACCCTCTCCAAATATCACTAGGCTTAAGCATTGATGCTTTCTATGTCTCAGCCAGCCGCTGTCAGGAAACCGGTCTCCGGACCATGCCCAACCCTATTCCAAGCTTAGTCCAACAATATGCCTATCCCTAGCAGATCTGACCGGCCACTTGGCCCACCCTTTTCCCTTCCGTCTTGTAGTAGTCAGCCTTGATGAGTTATATGCTTGGACCTTACTTAGCATCAATTATTGTTAGTCATACTCCTTTACATACCGGGGCCTGATTAGTAAACAGTATTAGTAATAGCACAGCCACTGATGTAGTATATATAGGCAGCCTGTGGGATAGAATATTCCTAGGCTGAACAATAGCAGTGTTCTTCTGGTCTATCCACTGAACCAACTGTAAGCTTATCTAGCGCCATCCGACCCTCTGTTAGCCTTGCTTGCCTCTTGTCTGACTCCTGCCCGCCTCTGCGCTTGCTTGACTCTTGCTTGCCTCTTGCATTGCTGACTCTGTGGAAGGAGTTCCACTAACATCAAGCGTTCCCCTTATAGCCGCTTCAGAAGCTCTCTTGAATGCCACAGCCTCTGGCAAGAAAGCCTGGACCTGCCTGCTCCATCTAAAAATGCAGGTGTAACTTGCTCAAGCCTCCCTAACACAACACACCACTAAACTCACCCACCTTCACCAAACTACCAAAACCATCTCCAACACCCTCTCTATGCTCCTCAAACGCCTTGCTCTAGCGGCAGCCAACCCCTTGCTGGCTACTCTGCCAGTGCAATGCCCTTATGCCATGCAATCCCATCCCCTGGCATAGAAGCGCTCCAATATCCCATGCCCAGCAATCTCTGATATGTATAATGGTGACTGTGCGTCCGGGAAACATTTCCTACAATTCTGCATTACCTACATCCAACTCTGCAGCGACAACTTTGTCTGCGATGAGCTGAAGATTGTGTGAGTCCTGTCCTATATAAAGTCAGGATGGGTGGCCACCTATGCAATGAGGGTTTTCTGATGCTTCAGTAGCATCGGAAGCTTTGCAGACTGGGCCAAGTTCAAACAGGAGTTCTGGGACAAGTTCTTTCCCCAGAACCTGGCCAAAATCACTGCGCTGGTTCTGCAAGACAGAGACCAGTATGGCCAAGGGAAGCAATCCCTGGACAAGTACATTGACTCATTCTATGCACTGGTAGAGCAGGTCAAGTATTCCAATGGCCTGCAGCTGTACTTCACCTTTCAAGAAGGGCTCCATCCAATCTTGCCTGATGGAGTGCATTAATAACCTTGCAGAGGGACACCCGGTGGACAATCAGGTCCTGTTGTAGTACTGGGTAGCTTGAGAGCAGTGGCAGCTCATGGAGCTTAAACAGGACCTTCACAAGGCCACAGCCCCCACTTCATCCTTGCACCTACCCATCATGCTCTTCTGCTGACCAACCACTCTGGCCCCAATGACATTGTTAGCAGCGCCTTCAGCACCCCCAGTACTACCTCCGGGTGCCCCAATGGACATAGACACTTCTTGGCAGCACATGCCTCCTGCTCTCATGCCGACACTGCAGCACACAGGGCCACTTTGCTCATTACTGCTCCTGGGGCATAGAAGTCCAATATTTATTACTGGAGGAGCAGAAAGAGTTGCTCCTGCAACTCCTGGCGGCCTGCAACGTGGCCAAAATCCCTTTTCTGGACATGCCTGTCCTGTCAGGAGACTTCTATTTTTAGAACTGCCTTTTTTGAAACCCTGGAGTTCTTCAAGGATTTCCAAAGATCTCTAAGATGCTTCCATGCCTTCCAGAAAGTACTGCATAGTTGTTCCTGTGCTTCCGCCACCCACGCTGATGTACCGTGCTGTGGCAGAGGAATCCTTACACTTGTTCTCTTCAGATTTCCCTCTGCCAAGTGATTAGTTATATTTTCTGTCGTATTGTACTGTTCTAATAAACTTTGGATTTCCCTCTGCCAGTTGTGTGACTTAGCTGTAATCTCCAGAGGTTACTCTTACAGCAGAACAAGTCTCCTAATCCTGGTCTGGAAGCCCCCTATAGCCGCCAAAATTTGTTCGGCTCCTATCTGTTGCTTCTCTACTAAGCTTAAGCACCGACATTATCTATGTCTCAGCCAGCTGCTTCAGAAGCTCTCTTGGACGCTACAGCCTCTGGCAAAGAAGCCTGGACCTGCCTGCTCTATTTAAAAACACAGGTGCAACTTACCCAAACCTCCTTTACTCAGCACACTGCCAAACTCACTCACCTTTGCCAAACTACCCAAACCATCTCCAATTCTCTCTGCATGCCCCTCGAATGCCTTGCTCCAGTGGCAGCCAACCCCCTGCCACCTAACCTGCTAGTGCAATGCTCTTGCACCATGCAATCCCCTCTCCCAGCACAGGCTCCAACATTCTGCACCCAGCAATCTCCAACACAAATAATCATGACCATGCGTCCAGGGAACGTTTCTTCCAATCCTGTGTCACCTACATCCAACTCTGCAGCAATGACTTTGTCTCCGACAAGCTGAAGATTGTGTGGGTCCTGTCTTATATGAAGTCAGGATGGGCGGCCACCTATGCAATGAGGGTCTTCCAACAGCTTGGTGGCATCAGAAGTTTTGTGGACTGGGCCAAGTTTGAACAGGAGTTCCAAGACAAGTTCTTCCTCTGGAACCCAGCCAAAACCACTGTGCTGGTCCTGCAAGACAGGGATCAGTACAGCCAAGGGAAGAAATCCCTGGACATGTACATTGATTTGTTCTGCACGCTGGTAGAGCAGGCTAAGTACCCTAACAGCCTGCAGCTGTGCCTCACCTTTTGAGAAAGGCTCCATCTAGTCCTGATGGAGCGCATTGACAACCTTGTGGAAGAACACCTGGCAGACAATTGGGTCCTATTGTGGTACTGGATGGCTCAGGAGCAGTGGCAGCTCATAGAGCTCAAATGGGATCTTCACAAAGCCACAACCCCTGCTTCTTTCTTGCACCTTCTCGCTCTGATCCCTTGTTGACTAACTGCTCTGCCCCTGGCAGCACTGTTGGCAGTGCCTCTGGCACCCCCAGTATTGCTCCTGGGTGCTCCAATGGATGTGGACACTTCTTGACAATGCATGCCTCTGCTGTTCTTGTGCTGACACTGCAGCATGCCAGGCCACTTTGCTTGCCACTGCCCTTGAGGCCTGGAAGTCCAATATCTGTCTCTGGAGGAGCAGGAAGAGCTGCTCCTGCAATTCCTGGTGGCCCACAATGTGGCCAGGATTCCTTCCCTAGATGCCTCTGCCCCAGAGAGCATGCACAAGGCCCCTCTTGTTGCTGGAGAGTTGGAGGAGTTGTAGGAGGGTTTTTAGGAATGCAATGGGTAAAAAGTATGCCCCTGTTGCCTAGTGTTAACCGGTTTGCATGTTTGTCAGTAGAAGAGATCAATATAGCTTCTGTCAACAACTCAGTACCCCCAACCATAAGCACTACTCTTGACGTACCCAATGGCTCTTCTAAGCCTTCCCCAATTCCCCTCCCTCCCCCCCAGACATGCACTCTTGCCTGGAAGCGCCATCTCCTCTGCTGCTATGTCATAGCATCCACCCCATTGCCAAACTTGCTCCAGATGAACATGGAGATCAAAACCACTGATACGCAGCAGACCTAGAGCTTAGTCACCCTCTTGGACTCTGGAGCGACTGGACTCTTTGTGGAGTGGCACCAGCTCATGACTCGGCCCCTCCTGTCTCCTATCCCAGTGTACAACGTCAATGGCACTCATAACAAAGCAGGATCCATCAAGCCCATGGTGGACCTTGTTCTGCACTACAAGCATGGAGTGCACCATCTTTGTGGGCATGAGCATTGGCAAACAGGAAATGATCCTTGGATTTTCCTGGCTCTGGGAGCACAGAGATCAACTGGGCCTCAGGAGAAATCAGCATAAATTGGTGCCTCCAATATTGTGCCACCTGCACAGACAAAGTAAAGAAGGAGCAGTGCACCATGATGTGGATGTGGGAATACGCAGCTATCTAGGCATGTCAGGTGAAATACCTCCCATTCATGGATCTTGACCTGCTGAACCCTTTGCCTCTGGCATTTCCTCATAGAGAGGCCCTCTACAAGGACAACAGACATAGCAGAGGAGACCCTGGCTAGGAAGAGGGGCATCCAGACCCAGAGCTTCCAGACAAAGCCATCAAGGTAGGAGACCATATTTACACCACTATGCTATGACCCCTGCTGGCCATGGAGGAGATCCAGGCTAGCTAGACCACCTCCCAGCAGCTGGCCCAAGCTTTTGCAGCAAATGCTCTTCCAAGGACCTTCTGAGATGTGGTCCCTGACCACCTGCACAACTTCAAGGACATCTTCTCCAAGGCCTCGTTTAACTCCCTCCCAGAATGCAAGCAGTGGAACCATGTCATCAAATTTCTGCCAGATCCAAAGCTGGTCAAATGCAAGGTTTATTCCAATGCAATGACTGTCAAGAACTGCTACTTGCTTTCCCTCATCTCAGAACTGATCAACAACCTCTGGGGTGTGTGCTACTTCACTAAGTTGGACATTTGCTGGGGCTAAAACAACATGCGCATCCAGGAGGGAGATGAGTGGAAGGCAGTGTTCCAGACCAACTGTGGGCTGTTTGAACCCCTGGTGATGTTCTTCGGACTCACCAACAGCCCTGCCACTTTTTAGACCATGATGAACAACATATTCCAGGACCTCATAGCCAACAGCGTGGTCTGCATGTATTTCAATGACATCCTCATCTACACCAAGACATTAGAGGAGGATTGCCAGATCATGTGAGTTGTTCTGGACCGTCTTCGCCAACACCAGCTTTACCTGAAGCTGGAGAAGTGTGAGTTTGAACAGACCCACATTGAGTACCTTGGACTCATCATCTCCCATAGCACAGCAAAGATGAACTCAGTGAAGGTGGCTGGCGTCATGCAGTGGTCAGAGCCCTAGAGCAAGAAGGAAGTACATGCCTTCTTGGGGTTCACCAACTTCTACTGGCGGTTTATCCAAGACTTCTCCCACCATGCTTGCCCACTCTTCAACCTCACTGGGAAGAACGTTGCTTGGGCTAGGAGAGACACAAAACAGCGGGCCTTTGATGCCTTGAAGTCTGCTATCACTTCTAAGCTTGTTCTGCTCTTTTCTGGCGATGGCTAGCCTTTTCAAGTTGAGGTGGACAGCTCCAACTTTGCCACTGGTGCAGTCCTCTCCCAGGAGTCTCCAAAGGATGGTAAGTGGCACTCTGTTGCTTTCTACTCCAAGAGCGTCAACGCCATGGAGCAGAACTACAAGATTCATGACAAGGAGATGCTTGCAATCATCCAGTTGTTGGAAGAGTAGTGCCACTTTCTGGAGGGGATACAGCACAAATTTGAAGTCTGGACGGACCACGAAAACTTGGAATACTTCTGAACAGCCAAAAGGCTCAACTGTTGACAGGCCCGGTAGTCCTTGTACCTTGCCAACTTTGATTTTACGCTGCACCACAAGCCTGGTCAAAGCATGGAGAAGCCCAACGCCCTCTTCCGGTGTGCTGACCATGGCTCCAATGCAGGGAATAACAACAACATCACTCTCCTGTGCCTGGAGCTATTTGCCATTTGTGCACTCAAAGGAGTGGCAGTTCAGGGAGACAAGGTCAATATACTCCAGGACATCTGCCAAGGTAACCAGGAGGGGTGCAGGAGGACTTGGTCACAAAGGCCGCATTGGCGCTATGCTTGGGATGCTCCTCCAGTACAAAATCCATATGCACCAGTGAGTGGGGCCTGCAGGACAGACTCCTCACTTTCTGGAGATGCATCTATGTGCCAAATGACCCAGAGCTCTGGAGGTGCATTGTCAAACAGCACCACAATTCCCATGTCATTAGACACCCCAGGTGCTGGAAGACATTGGAGCTGGTCTCCTGGAACTATTGGTGGCCACAGATGTCACACTACATAGGGATGTACACTAGCACCTGCAACCCCTGCCTCTAGACAAAGCCCCACCAATGCCCCCCAACCAGTCAGCTGCACTCTCTTTCCACACCTGCTGCATGCTGGAGCATGGCTTCCATCAACTTCATTGTAGAACTCTCAGACATGCATGGATATGACGCTGTCATGGTTGTTGTAGACCTCTACAGTAAGTGGGCGCACTTCATTCTGATGCATATGACCTGCTCTGCAATGGGTGCTGCCAACCTGTACTGGAAGAACATCTGGAAACTCCATGGCCTCTTCAATGCCTACATCTCCAACTGGGGCTTGCAGTTTGTAGCAGATAAAGCTCTACTACCTTCTGCACATTAAGCTTCACACGTACACTGCTTACCACCCACTGAGCATGTCAACCATGAGCTAGAGCAGTACCTCTGGCTATTCTGCGATGAGTGGCAAGACAACTGGGATGAGCTCCTTCCCAAAGTGGAATTCCAGTACAACAACCACATCCACGCATCCACATAGGTCTCCCTATTCTTTCTCAACACTGGCTGATATCCCTGAATGGGCTTTGAACCACATGTACACCAATCAGAGAACAAGTTGGTCAATGACTTTGTTGACTGCATGCAGAAGGCACAGGAGGAGGCAAAGGCCACGTTAACCAAGGCAAAGAACAACGTGGTCCAGTACAATGATTGAGGACAGACTCTGGCTCCCCAGTACAAGCCTAGTCCTTGCCGGCAACGGAGTGGAGTACAAGGTAGAAAAGATCCTGGACAGCTGCCTATTCTGATGTAAACTACAGTACAAGGTCAATCGGAAGGGCTACGGTATTGAGAACAACTCCTGGAAGCCCGCTAAAAACGTTCACACACCTGCCTTTGTTCAAGACTTCTACTGCAACTACTCTGGGGCACTCCAAGCTATCCGTGGCCTCTACTCCATCTCTCCAACTGACCATGCCATCTACAAGCTATTCTACTCAGTGCATTGAGTGCCGCACCCTAGGAGTGGGAGGAGGGGGTGATGTCAGGAGACTTCTATTTTTGGAACCTCAGAGTTTTCCAAGAATCTCTGGAGATCTCCAGGACGCTTATGTGCCTCCTAGAAAGTACTGCATAGTTATTCCCATGCCTCTGCCACCTGCGCTGATGCACTGCGCTGCAGCAGAGGAATTCTTAGATTTGTTCTCTTTGGATTCTTCTCTGCCAGGTGATTAGTTATCTTCCCTGTCGTATGTACTGTCTAATAAACTTTGGATTTCCCTCTGCTAGTTGTCTGACTTAGCTGCAACCTCTAGAGGTTGCCCTTACAACTTACAAGCATAACATGGCATAGCAGGCCCAGTCCAACAAGTTTGTCTCCTGCAGGAGGCACTAACTACAAAATGTTTCCTAGCCAAGCCTATCACAAAGACAATTGACCATATCTACAAGAAGGTCAACCATGCATTTGATGTTGGGGTCATGACCAAGGACCTCCTCCAGTCTATTACTGTGTTGTCCTCCCTGTCTGACAACTTGCTGTATGCAAGTGCACAATCAATCATCTCTCATGATCTTGTAGCAGCAACTATGGCAGCATCTTATGGCCTAGATGGATCTATTGCTTTCTGAAGAACAAGCAGACACTGTATGCTGCTGATAATGGTGCTCAGGACACATACTCTATTGCACTGGCAGCCCAACTGATATTTTGCAATGCTTGTTGGATAAAGGGGGGTGCAAATTACACAGGACATGCAAAACCTTAGTGTATCCTAGAAGGGGGTGGCATGGCAGGAAAGATGCTACACAAGGCAAGGACTGCTTATGTGGTGTACTATAAAGCAAAACAGGACAACCACAACAATTATGAAGAAGAGTACAACAAAACTCACCTTCACACCAGTGGGTGAGCTGGCCTTTACAGTTGATGGAGATGCGAGTACCTGAGCTGCTTACCTTGTTTATACATCACAAAGCACAACCAAAATCACACTATCCAGGACTACCACAACACTTGATGCATCTCTTTTTTACTTAGATTCAGGAACAACCATATATATTTCTCCAAACACCACTGACTATTTCTGATGTCAATACCAAACAAATCTATTCAAGGCATAGGCAGATCCACAATCTTTGCAACTGGCACTGGAAAGATGAACTTACACCTTGCCAATGGCTCCTAACTAGTACTTGATGATGCTCTTCTTGTTTCCAATGACACTGTTTGACTCCTCTTGGTCAGCTCCATGACTAAGAAGAACAATATATTTACCATGTTCAGCAATGGAAGCACAACACTGTACAAAGGAATGATGAACAAACTAGTAGCAAATGGAATCTTGATTCCTACAAAGAATTTATATACACTTAACCTCTACACTAAATCTACATTCAGCATTCACTTGTGACCCAATATTGTTATATGGCACTGCCATATAGGCCATGCCAACTACTAGACTGTCTTAGAGATGGCAAGAAGAGGTATGATTGAAGGTATGCCATGCACCTTCATGACAAAACTGCCAAAATGTAATGAATGCATTCTTGGCAAACAGACCAGAACACCGGTCCCAAAAATTAGAGAATAAGGCATTGATCACAGAGCAACACACAAACTTTGGATGTTGTGGGTGGTGTCAGGGAACTTCCTTTCAGGACTCCTGTCAGAGGACTTCCTTTGTTGGAACTTCCTTTTTTGAAACCCTGGAGTTCTCTGGGGAGATCTCTGGGATGCTCCTGCTCCCTCTGGAAAATATTGCATAGTTGTTCCCATGCCTCCACCACCTGTGCTGATGCGCTGTGCCATGGCAGAGGGATCCCTAGACTTGTTCTCTTTGGACTTCCCTCTGCCAGGTGGTTAGTTATCTTTCCTATTGTACTGTACTGTTTAATAAACTTTGGATTTCTCTCTGCCAGTTGTGTGACTTAGCCGCAACCTCCAGAGGTTGTCTTTACAGCAGAACAAGTCTCCTAACCCTGGTCTAGAAGCCCCCTATAGCCACCAAAATCCATCTGGCTCCTATTTGTTGCTTTCTTACTAGGCTTAAGCACCAACGTTCTCTATGTCTCAGCTGGCTGCTTCAGAAGCTCTCATGGACATGACAACCTTTGGCAAGGAAGCTTGGACCCACCTGCTTCATCTAGAAATGCAAGTGCAACTCACCCAAGCCTCCCTTATTCAACACACTGCCAAACTCACTCATTTCTGCCAAACCACCAAAACCATCTTTGTCAGGGGACTCCTCATCTCTCCCTTCTTTCACTCTTTATCCCTTCATTCTTCCTCTATTTATTTCCTTATTTCTGCTGTCACTCTTTTACCTTACTGCTTCTATTCTTTCAACACCATCTATTAGTACTATTCTCAGCCCTTGAGGTGCTCTGATTCTTTAGTTATCATTCAGACAAGTGTAGCCAATGCTTCCAGAGGCTTAGTAAGCATTCAGAGGCTTATTGCAAGGCTAGCCTCCAAATTACTAAGCAAGTCACATGAGACATGTGCATAACCTCTGGCAATGGCAATTTCCGAGTTTTTGATTATTTTCGGAAATTTTCCCTTTTTTAGATTATAAAATTTCTTGTGGCTTTTGTCATACTGTACAGTTGCTTCCCATGCTTCTAAACCCCTGGAAGCGTCACTCCTGGCATAGGGAATCCCTAGACTTGTTCTCTTTGGATATTCCTCTGCCAGGTGAGTAGTTATGGTTGTATTACTCATATATACTTTGGATATCCCTCTGCCAGCTGTGTGACTGAGCCATAGCCTCCAGAGGTTGCCCTTACAATCTTCAACTCTCTCTGCACTCTTGAATGCCTCATTCTGGCAGCACCTAACCCCTTGCTGCCTCCACCACTAGTGCAATGCCCTTGCACCACATGATCTCCTCTCCTGATGTGGGAGCCCTCTGTCAGGGAACTTCTCATTTCTCCCTTCTTCCACTCCTTATTCTTTTATTCTTCCTCTATTTATTTCCCTATTTCTGCTGTCACTCTTTTACTTTACTGCTTCTATTCTTTCAACACTATCTATTGGTACTATTCTCAGCCCTTGAGGTGCTCTGGTTCTTTAGTTATTATCCAAACAAGTGTAGCCAACGCTTCCAGAGGTTTAGTAAGCATCCAGAGGCTTAGTCATCTCAAGGCTAGCCTCCAAATTACTAAGCAAGTCACATGAGACATGTGCATGACCTCTGGCAATGGCAATTTCCGAGTTTTTGATTATTTTCCTTTTTTAGATTATAAATTTTATTGTGGCTTTTGTCATACTATACAGTTACTTCCCATGCTTCTGGAGCCTTGGAAGCATCACTCCTGGCATAGGGAATCCCTAGACTTGTTCTCTTTGGATTTCCCTCTGCCAGGTGAGTAGTTATTGTTGTATTACCTAAATATACTTTGGATTTCCCTCTGCCAGCTGTGTGACTGAGCCATAGCCTCCAGAGGTCGCCCTCACAGCAGAACAAGTCTCTACATTTTGGTCTGGGAGCCCCCTCTAGCCTGCTTGAGCCCTCTTTTGTCTCTTTAGGTCACTCCTCCACTGGATTACTCCCTGCCCCTCTGTTGCTTCTATGACCCAACCAGCCCCCTCAGGACCTCTCTTGGATGCTTCTGCCCCTCAGGATGATGCCTGGGGTTGCTTGCTTGCTCTGGAGACTCAGGTGCAGACCACCCAAGCTTCCCTCACCCTCCACACCACCGAACTTGCTGGATTATGTCAGGCCACAGACACTATCTTTCAGGCCCTCTTAGAGCACCTCCCTCTCACTCCTACCCCTCCTCAGGCACCTCCAGTTAGGGCTGACACACCTCCAGTCCCTTGCTCTGGGGCCTCTTCCCCTGTTCATGCCAATATTCCTTATTCAGCGCTCCCAGATGCATTCAATAGTGACCGAGCCATGGGCAAGCGATTCCTGCAATCATGTATCACCTACCTTCAGCTCAGTGGGAAAGCCTTTCCTTCTGATGCTCTCAAAA
The DNA here is from genome assembly GCA_003313785.1 of Termitomyces sp. MG148. Lineage (NCBI taxonomy): Eukaryota > Fungi > Basidiomycota > Agaricomycetes > Agaricales > Lyophyllaceae > Termitomyces > Termitomyces sp. MG148. The sequence continues at coordinate 12,061 of QLOM01000670.1, forward strand.
TTGCCTGGGTTCTTTCCTACATGAAGTCTGGATGAGCTTTGACATACGCACTATGAGTTTTTTGACGTCCTGGGGGAGTAGAGAGCTTTGGAAGCTGGGATCAGTTTGAGAAGGAGTTTTGAACTGAGTTCTTTCCCTTGGACCCTGCTAGGGTGGCAGCCCTTACTCTCCAAGACCCCCATCAATATGGACAGGGAAAGCGGACCTTAGATGAGTACATTGACTCCTTCTGAGCTCTGGTTGAACAGGCCGGCTATCCAGACGGTCTTTAGCTCTATCTTACTTTCCGAGATGGCCTCCTCCCCTTTCTCATAGATCAGATTGACAGCATGGCCAAAGGACGACCTGACGACATGCGTATTGAGTCTTGGTATCAGGTAGCATGCGACCAGTGGCAGCTCATGGAGTTAAGGCGTGAGCTCCACCAAGGAACTACCTCTCGCTCCACCTTGCATGTGCCTTTACCTGCTTGTCCTCCCACCTCCCATTCCTTTCCATTTTGTGCTCCAGCCCTAGCCTCAGGTACCTGCCACACGTCCTCTTCCTCTGGGAGTTCCCATGGATGTTGATGCTTCTTGTCAACGCTCCTCTCTCCCTCTCCTCTGTCGTCGCTGTGGAAAGCCTGGTCACTTCGCTTGATATTGCCCTCAGGGGTTGGAGGTGCGCTATTTCTTAGCTGTAGAGCAGGAAGAGCTCCTTCTCCAGCTCCTGGCTGCCAGAGATGCCCAGGGAAACCCTTCTCCAGATGCACAGATCGAAGCAGAACCGTTGGATAAGTCCATAGGTTCTGTGGAGGCTGTAGTGGAACCTTTGGATGAGTCCTTAGGTTCTACAGGGGAGGGTTTTCAGTAGGGCGATGGATGAGTTGTACGCCTCTGCCACCTGGCGCTAATCAGTTTGCATGTCTACCAGTAGTATATCTCTCCCTGTCAATGATTCTCTGGTTGAAACTGTAAGCGCCCCCTCCAACGTACAAAATACCCTCTCGGTTAAGGCCTCAGCTAAGACCTCTCCTCCTCCTCCTTCTGTCCAGCGCCCACATGTCCTAGCTTGGGAACGACGCCTCCCTTGCTGCTATGTTGTTGCCTCTACTCCCTCTCCTAACTCTCTGCGTCTCAATGTAGAGATTGAGACAACTGATACTCAGCAGACTCGGAGCATCATAGCTCTTCTGGACAGTGGTGCCACTGGACTCTTCCTTGATACTCGCTATGTAGAACAACACCAACTCACTACTCGGCCTCTCTCTTGTCCCATTCCAGTCTATAACATGGATGGTATGCTCAACGAAGCTGGATCCATTTGCTCAGTGGTGGATTTAGTCTTTCGTTACCAGACTCATTCTGAGCGTGCTGTCTTTGTGGTCACCAGCCTAGGGAAGCAGGACATGATACTGGGATTCTCCTGGCTACGTGACCACAACCCTGAAATTGACTGGGCCAAGGGTAAAGTGAGTATGAGCCGCTGCTCTCGATAGTGTTCTACATGTGCCAAGGAGATTAGAGAGGAGCACAGAGCCTCAGTCCATGAGCGCGCTGCTATATGTGCTTGCCAAGTTGTACACCTCCCCTTTGCAGACCTTGACCTACTGGATCCTCCTCCCTTGGTGTTCCCTCATAGAGAGGCCCTCTATGAGGACGTTCAAAGTGTAGTGAGTGAAGCCCAGATGGAAGATGGATGTGAGGGTGAATTTGTGTGTGCTCCTGACTCAGAGTCCCCAGACAAGGCCATTGAAACAGGTGATAGGATTTATGCAACTACTTTACAACCTCCTCCAACTGTGGCAGAGATTAGAGCCAGCCAAACTACTTCTCAGCGGCTAGCTCAGGCTTTTGCCACTAACTCTGCTCCTAAGTCATTCCGGGATGCAGTTCCTTATCACCTGCACGACTTTAAGAACGTTTTCTCCAAGGCATCATTTGACTCCTTGCCAGAGCGCAAGCAGTGGGACCATGCTATTGAGCTCACACCCAATGCTGAGCCCTCCAGCTGCAAGGTCTATCCTCTTTCCCCTCGAGAACAGGATGAACTTGATGCCTTCTTGCAGGAGAATTTAGATTCTGGTTGCATCCATCCCTCAAAGTCCCCAATGGCCTCCCCAGTCTTCTTTATTAAGAAGAAGGATGGTTTGCTACGTCTGGTTCAAGACTATTGAGTTTTGAATGCAATGACTGTGAAGAATTGCTACTCCTTACCACTCTATTTCACCAAGTTGAATGTCCGCTAAGGCTACAACAATGTGCGCATCAAAGAAGGTGATGAGTGGAAGGCAGCATTCCAAACAAATCGCGGACTCTTTAAACCTCTGGTGATGTTCTTTGGCCTCACTAATGGCCTAGCCACCTTCCAGACCAGACTGCCTTTGATGCCCTCAAACAGGCGGTCACTTCAAAGCCTGTCCTCCTATTCCCAGATGATGACTCTTCCTTCCAGGTGGAAGCCGATAGCTCAGATTTTGCTACTGGAGCCATCCTCTCTCAGCAGTCAAAAGAGGATGGTAAGTGGCATCCTGTGGCTTTCTACTCCAAGAGTCTCAATGCCATGGAGTGCAATTATGAGATCCATGACAAGAAGATGTTGGCTATCATTTAGTCATTTGAGGAGTGGCGACATTTCCTTGAGGGTGCCAGGCATAAGTTTGAGGTGTGGACTGATCACAAGAACTTGGAGTACTTTCGGATGGCCAAGAAACTTAACTGCCGACAGGCTCAATGGTCCTTGTATCTGGCCAACTTTGACTTTTCATTGCACCACAAAACTGGGCAAAGCATGAGCAAGCCGGATGCACTTTCTAGGCGAGCTGATCATGGCTCAGGAGCTAGCGACAATGACAATATTGTACTCCTGAAGCCAGAGCTCTTTGCCATCCACGCTCTAGAGGGTGTAGTTGGCCAGGAAGAGGAAGTAGGCATCCTTTGAGACATCTGTTGAGGTACCGGAAGGGCGCTCAAGAAGATCTGGTAGCCAAGGCTGCTCTGGCCTTGCATGCTCGAGAGAGAACTGGAGTAAAGTCAGTCCGCACTGATGAGTGGTCTTTGGAGAATGGTCTTCTCCCCTTCCGGGGACGCATTTATATTCCCAACCTACCTGACCTCCGGAGGTGGATTGTTGAGCAGCATCATGATTCTCAGATTGCAGGCCATCCCGGCAGATGGAAGACACTGAAGCTGGTCTCTCGGGATTACTGGTGGCCTCAGATGTCACGGTATATTGGCTCTTACACCTCCACCTGTGATCTCTGTCTGTGAACTAAACTTCGTCGTCAGCCTCTTATAGCACAACTTCATCCCTTGCCTATCTCAGTTGAGCGTTGGAGTGTGGCCTCAGTAGACTTCATTGTCGAGTTACCAGATGCTCACAGATATGATGCAATCATGGTGGTAGTAGATCTCTGTGGCAAGCAAGCCCACTTCATCCCAACACACACCACCTACTCTGCCATGGGCACCGCTAACCTGTATCGGAAGCATGTCTGGAAACTCCGTGGATTGTCAGATGCCTATGTTTCAGACCGTGGACCTCAGTTTGTGGCAGAGTTTACCAAAGAACTGTATCGCCTCCTCCAGGTCAAACTCCACACCTCCACTGCCTATCACCCTCAGTCTGATGGCCAGACCAAGCGTGTCAACCAAGAGCTAGAACAGTATCTTCGGCTCTTCTGCAATGAACAACAGGATGACTGGGATGACTTATTACCAGAGGCAGAGTTCCAATACAACAATCATGTACATGCTGCCACCCAGATGTCTCCTTTCCTTCTGGACACTGGTCGACACCCTCAGATGGGTTTTGAGCCTTGTGGACAACCTTCAGAGAATGAAGCTGTTAATGAGTTCCTAGATCAGATGAAGGCTGCCCAAGAGGAAGCCAAGGCAGCCTTAGCTAAGGCAAAGGACGACATGGCCTGCTATTATGATCGTGGACGAACTCCAGCCCCCAAGTACAAGCCTGGAGATTGAGTCTATCTGGATGCCTCTGACATTGCCACCACCTGACCTTCTCAGAAGCTCTCTCATTGCCGTCTAGGACCCTTTCCTATAGTAAGGCAGGTAGGCCCTCTAGCCTATCGACTCAAGCTGCCTAGTGGAATGAGCTGGCTCCATCCAGTCTTCAATGTGGTGAAGCTTTCTCCTGCACCAGATGATCCAATTCTAGGTCGACGTCCACAGCCGCCATTACCACCAGTTCTTGTAGACAACAAGGAAGAGTATGAAGTGGAACGGATCCTAAACAGTCGACTCTTCAGAAACAAGCTTCAGTTCAAGGTCAAGTGGAAGGGCTATGGAATTGAAGACATCTCTTGGGAGCCACAAGAAAATGTCCATGCTCCTGCCTTAGTCCAGGAATTTTACCAACAGCACCCTAATGCTCC